>JAHQIW010002200.1:0-40003 GCA_019055375.1 Parelaphostrongylus tenuis | reverse complement strand
AATTGACGACACTCAGGTTTTCAGCAGCATAACGTCGCCAGTTTTAAACCTTTCGCTGACGGCGGCATAATTGAGATCGCAAGCGGCGATTATCGTTATTTAATAACATTTTTCTTTCTGTATCGGGAGAACTTCAGGTTTTTCGTACTATTTCGATGAAACACATATCTTCTACAGTTCATGAACTTTTTGTGCATATATAACTCTTATGTAAGTAGTAAAACTCCGATGTGGGCGTAATTCTATTTTCGCTCCTACACTGCACTGTTTAGGACATTTTTTGAAACAAATTGATCTTCAGATCGTCGACATTTCTGCTATAATTGAGCGGCAGCAATAATCTAATCCTTCTCTCTCTCTCTTTCTCTCTCTCAATCTCTTTTCCTTTTTCTTTCTCTTTCTCTCTCTTTCTTCTACCCCTTCTCTCTGTCTTTTCTCTTCCTCTCTTCTTTCTCTTTTCCCTCTCTTTTCTCTCTCTTCACTTCTCTCTCCCTCTCTTCTCTTCTCTTTCTCTTTCTCTCCTCCTCATTCTCTTTCGCTCTCTTCTTCTCTTTCTCTCTCTTTCCTCCCCTTTCTCTTTCTTTCCCTTTCTCTCTCTTTCTCTCCTACCTCCCCCTCCTTCTCCTTCTCTTCCGCCTCTCCCTCTTTCTCTTTCTATTTCTCGCCCCTCTTTATCTCTTCTTCTCTCTTTTTTCTTTCTATTTCTCTTTCTCTTTTTCTCCTTCTTTCTCTCCCTTCCTTTCCCCTCTTTCGCATCTCTCCCTCTTCCTGTTTTGATTTCTCTCCCCCCTTACTCTCCTCTCTCTTTTCTCTTTCTCTTTCTCTTTTTTCCTCTTCTCTCCCTTTATCAATTCCCTCTCTCATACTCTTCCCTCTTTGTCTTCATCCCTCTCTCCTTTCTTTCTCTCTTCCTCTTCACCTCCCTCTCTCTCTCTCTTACCCTCCATGTCTTTCTTTTGACGTCGCATTGAATGCGAATTCTGAAATTACAGAAGCTCTCCTGTATTGTCAAGTCTGCTCTGCTCCACCATCAGTAGACGTAGTTTCCCAATTATTATTTAATTGTGAACTCTTACTAAATTAGACCAGAATTTTTGTCAGTACTCTACCAAAATTCCTTTCCAGTACCAAGGTCTTCTTATCTGATGAAATAATCACGGATGACCAAAAAACCTCCAAATCAAAATCTTCTTTCACTTTTATTTAGTGAAGTGATAATCAATCTAGTTTTTTCCTCTCTCTTTTTCTCACTTTTTTCTGGAAAGGTGTGAATTTGTTCACCCTTTTTCTCCGTCAATTTTAGGATATCAAGAAAGTTGTTGAAGTCAGAAGTGCTACCGTAAGAAGCATAGTATTTTGAGATAATGGATAAAACTGCCGGCGCTGATTCCATCCCTGAGGGATGAGCTATGCATTCGTCTTCAATTTTTAACCTCGTTTTGAGATGATGAATGCATATCTTGCCTTCACGATGGCTCGCGGCGGCCTGCCGACGTATCGAGACAGAATATCGGAAATAAGGTGGGCCGGACATGTGATGCGCTTCAACGACAACCGATGGGCGAGAGCCGTTACCGATGGATTCCTCGGATGTCTCTGCACTCCATGGTGAGAGACCATGAACCCGATGGTCCGTTTTTTTTTTTCGCGAAAAAACTCAGAGAAAGATATGAATGCTCAGCGAATCCCTAGAACGAGAAGCACCAATAGGCTACTCGTGCACGCGGATGGAGAAAAATGAAAGTGTAGTGTTGCTGTGCCGCCTCAAATCACTAGATGATCAACGGCACGACAGGTGATACAGATGTCAGGTGACCGATGGATCAGGTTACTGGCTGCTGTCTCTTTATCAGCACCGTGTGCGGTACTACAATTACCCGACCCGGGGCGGGGGCGAGGTTGATTGCTTGGTGCGAGACCATGAACGCGACATTGAACCATCGACCCTTGTGTTGCGCACGAACCAAAACACCTCTAACGATTGTGTATCACACGCTAATCTTGAGTATTTCAAACAATATTTAAACCGCCATAAAGTTTCCATATAGTTGAATTCTGTAGAGAGGTAAAGAATGGGCAAGCACGGGTTTTTTTTTTTTGAACGCCTAACAACGAGAAACAGTACACATTAAATCAACTGTCTTTTTCAACGCAAGTGGTTCAATGCCGATAGCGGCTGCCCCGCCAGACCGTTCGAAGGTTGGCTGTTGGCAGATAACGCGTTATAGCGTAGAAACGAGTGCTGTGCAAAACGAGCGCTGGTGATGCTACGGTTAGCATTCGCTCCCTGAAAGAGTGAGATCTAGGTTCAACCCGGCTAACGCGAACGTTTTTGCACAGCACTCCACATTATTGGGTATACTATAACACATACCACTGCAAGTGGCAGTCAAATAAAAAGAATTCTACTTTTTTTTTTTCAAATTTCTACCTCGATATCGTTTTATCGAGATTTTCAATATCACCAAGTGCTTTCTCGAAGCTATGCAGGATAGTGTCATCAGAAAAGGAATTCTTAGTATGAGGATAAAGCTTTTGAACACCCGCCCAAAATTCGTAGTTTCTACATTGATTCAATCAAAAAAGCACTAATTATTCCTCAAACAAAGACCATTATCATAGCCACTGATGTAGAGTGATGTGCAAAAACATTTGCTTCAAGCGAGAATTGAACCCGCGTTTTACCCAGTCCGGGAACGCGTGCTCTACCACTTGCACCATCGACGCCTGTTTTTGACACCACTCTTTCTACTCTATAGCGCAACTATTTGATCATGTAATGTCCAGGATGTGTTAGCGTGACTGGGTTTAATCTCACTAGCGACTACCTGGGCCATGCCGTTGACGGTTTGCTTGCTGGTAGAATAGATGCGTTGTAGCGTAGAAAGAGTGATGTCAAAACAGGCGTTGTAAGGGATAGAGCACGCGCCCCCGCAATGAGTGGAATGCTGGTCAAGTTCCGTCTGCTACAAATGTTTTGCACATCACTCTACATATAAGTGTTTTATTTATAACATAGTACTACCGCTATAAGCAGTTAAATGAAGATAAATTCTATTCAAAGACCATTACTATCCCGATTTTTTACCGACGATCTGCAATCTTCCGAATGTGGTCGAAATCGTCACCATGCCCCTTTTGACTTGATCAAATGTCTCGAGTCCACACAGGATTTGTTCCGTTTGGCGGAATCGGATCCGATATCGGACGACGCAGCATCTGAACTGTAGGCTGGGTACGGCAAGAGCTCGACTCCCTCCATTCATCAAAACTTTTCCATAGCTTCTTTGAGGTATGAAGTTTGACATTGTCCTGCTGAAGCAGCGCGCCTTCGATGGATCATTGTCTGGCATTTTTCCTTCAGCACATCGTAGACTGGTCCGGCCGCATTGTCATGGAATGATCCTGGAATCACCTGTCGTCCCGTGGATCGTCGAGTGACTCGAGCGGGCACCAGCAGCACTTCCATTTTTTCCCTATCACGTGTAAGAGTATTCAGTGGGTCTTCACTTTAGGGATTCACTGAGCGCTGTTTTCTTCCTCTCTAGGCTTTTAGTGGAAAAAATCGGACCATCAGGTCGGTGGTCTTTCTGTGGAGCGCTCAACACGCCGGGTTCTCCAGACGCTAAAGGCTCTCGTCAAGCGGTTGTCGTTGAACCCTAGAAACGCAATTTTTGAGATATTCTCATGAGTTTACAATGGCCTATACTATGTGAAACAAACATAAAATTTGAATTTTTTGCGAGTGTTAAGGAACTTTTTCCTCCGTAGTAGTAAATCAAATAAGAGTTAGAAATAAGAAGAAGAAGAAGAAGTTTGATTAGTTAAGCAGTAAAATTGCTGAAAATCTGCTAAGTTAATGAAATTACTAAAGTTGCTATTAACTACTACTTCTTAGCACCGATCGCTCTTATCTATGGGATTTCAGGGTGTAGGCGACCCACTTACCAAAGGGCGAAGTTCAAGAAGCCCCGGTGATTGTTTTATCAACCATGGATGCTCTTACTGGAAGCATTATTTTCGTTATCGTATTCTCTCCATTTATATCTAGCACTTACTTTATGCGAGGCCGGCCATCTGTGACACATAGGAGACCAAGGACCCCACTCCCTATGTGTTACCCTCATCGAGTTGCGTCTAACAGTGGCGTCTAAGCTGAGCATACCATTGTTAGACGCAACACGGTGGAGGTCGGACTCGTAGAGGGTTGGGTCCATGGTCCTCGAAGGATAATAGATAGCAGGTCTCGAATGAAGTGGTAGACACAAATTGTCCCGTAGGGATTAACTGCGGCAAACAAAAATGGCCCAGTGTTTCTCATTGATGAGCAGATACGAGGCTGTTGATAGTAGAGGATTTATTGGATACCCACTAAGCACAGCAAAGAAAAATGGCTGGCGCTTCGGCGGTATTGAGTTGTTCGCAGGCGTTTTTTCTAATGTTATTCTCTGTGCCCATCTTCACAGTTTTTTCTTACACTGCGAGAATCTCAGTACTTCTAGATTTCACCTCGTCTTCTTGTATTCATCGCCTGCTTGAAGATTTTGTCTTCTTCATGAAGACCTTGTGATAACGCCCGGACAGATCTCCTTGCACTATCGAGCATAACCAAGAAGAGCATTCCTAGGAGCAGATCTTTGCAATTGTGTCGAAGAAGGAATGTTGGCGAAACAGGAGTGCCAGCAGTGGAATGATTGGCACGCGTCCTCGTAAAGCTTGAAATGCAAGTTAAAGTCCTGTCCGGCATTCAAAGATCTAATTATCACTTGGTAAAATTAGGTATATACCTAGGGGAATTGAGTGATGAGCAAAAACACGCCCTAAACGGGAATCGACCCGCATTCAATCCTATCTGGAGATACGTGCTCTACCACTACACCACCAAGGCACATTTGCGCCACCACTCATTCTCCAACATCTCTAAATTAGCTATCAATCACCAGTCTTCAACAGGTTTGGTCGGGTATGCGATTTCGCTTTCCAAACCCAGTTGAGCTGACAGCCAGTATAATAACTAATACTCGATGTTTTGTGGTGTAGTAGTAGTAGTAGCACGGTATGGATGGAACGCGGGTTCGATTCCCGCCTGAGCCGTGTTTTTGCTCATCACACAATTCTTAGGTATATATGAAACATGATAACACTGCGAAAAATGCTGTAAAAATGCGAGAAATTTCGATTACTAGTTCTTACAATTCTTCCTTAGAGCATTTTTTCATCGTTTGGGAGAGTGTTTGCGGAAGGGGAAAATTAACTCCCCGACAAGTATTACTAATCACTGGCCACCCACAGTCCCTCGCCCTTCTCCGACGACTCGATTCTTTTGAACTTTGAACTCTTCCAATTATTCGGTCGAGACAAATCGTAAAGAGTACTGCATTGGATAAGAATGTACATTTAGTTGATTCAAAAATTTCTACTATTAACAGCATAGCATCT
Organism: Parelaphostrongylus tenuis; assembly: GCA_019055375.1. Classification (NCBI taxonomy): domain Eukaryota; kingdom Metazoa; phylum Nematoda; class Chromadorea; order Rhabditida; family Metastrongylidae; genus Parelaphostrongylus; species Parelaphostrongylus tenuis. Next base: position 34,564 of record JAHQIW010002200.1, on the reverse strand, counting down.
CCTTCTTGGGAAGAAGTGAAAACTTGATGGTGAGCAACATAACGAATATCTCTTGAGTACATGAAATAGGCTGATTTTGTCTCAAAAATTCGGTAGTATTTCACTTATCGCCAAACATGGTGAAACGATTGCAATACGAAATTCTCTTACGTATCCGACAGTTTTCACCATCAGAACCGCGTTAGGCTGAAGGATTTGCTAGTGTCCGTAATCGACCATGGATTTCGACGCTTTGTGAAACACTTCTGCATTTATTTGACAGATTCAGTAATACGTCGATAGCTTAAATCTCGACGATTTCACTGTTATACTTCATTTTTGAAAAGCCTTTTCTGGTGCGTTGTAGCAGTAAGAAATAAAATTGTGTTTCACATTAGGCGCGTCTCACGCTTAAACCCATACGAACCCGTGGACCCGCGGCCTCCCATCTCTGACCTTCAGAGCGTTACATCTAACAATAGCGTTGATCGGCGTCTGCCATTGTTGACGCAACACTGGAGCTAGACGCCATTGTTAGACGGAACGCATTAAGGGTCAGAGACGATGAGGCCGTGCAGCCACGGTACCGTAAGGGTTGAGGCTTCCCAAGCACTCCATGTTTGCGGGCTTGGTGAATTGGTACTAGACTTTTTGGTTGCGTAGCATTACTGACTTGATACATCTGTCGGCTACCGCTTGTCATTGTAAAGGGCCGTAACTTAGAAATTGTGGAATGATTTACAGCTTTATGTGAAGACACGTACACGTTAATCAGGGAACACACATCGAGCGTTACAAGAGGAAAAATGACGTCGGATCTATATCGCCATTTTTTGATGATCACATGTTTGCCTTCAAACAATCATTCAAAGCGATATTTGCAAGTATTGCGGTCGTTTCATCTTTCACTCACTATATCTCTTGAACACCACACACTTGTGCTCAGACGAATCGTCTATTTTTTGTTAGTATAAAGTAGTTTTTGGTGTGCGCTCTTCATGGAGAAAGATTCGGGCGGCCTATGCTCGTTTAAATCTTCCTCTCGAATCACGGAGCCGAGTTCCTCGAGTTTTCACAGCGAGTCTGAAACATCTCTACATCGTCGAGTTGTTTAGGAGAAATTACATTCAATGTCAAATTCGTTTTATCACAGATTCTTAATCAGGACTTTGGAAGTCTGATTGAATTTTGGACCGTGACTTCAAGAAGTTAAAGAACTTACGCTGACGACTCCAGTACTTTTTTTTTGGTTTTCGGGGTTTCGTCGTCCTTCCTCTTCCTTTCAATACCGACTTCCTAGAGATTTACACTTTTTGATGGGTGCCTTCTTCGAGCTCTTGATTTAGTTCTCACTGAGTGCCGAGTTCGGCTGCGGCGTGCACTTCTAGAACGCGAGGACGATGTTCGTCGCCTCGAGGACCTTAATACTTTGCTAATTTACTCAGCTTACTTTCCATGGAATAGGCATCAGACAATCCTATACCGTTATTTGCCCAAAATTAGTGAGGTCTTCTCAAAAAAGAACATAGTTCTCACCTCTCTCGGCTCTGCGAAATCGATGCAGATATTGCCGATTTTTCTTCAAGTAGGATCAGAGACGGAGCCGTAGCATCACAACGGTAGCACTGAATTCGCTTTAGGGTGGACACTGGCCGTCTTGCAGTTTGACCGGGCTTAAGGCTTCTGGATCCTCGTCGTCTCGTTGCCGCTAAAGGCATGTTAATAAACTGAATCACACCCTAGCAGAATCATCTTTCATATGCTCTGTGTTTTCACTAAGATATTTACCACGCCTATACAAGTGTTGATAAAAACTTATGTTAATGGTATGATATTCTTATCACTAGAAACAACTGAAGAGAATTGGACGAACACGTCAGGTTTTCAGCCAGCATAATCGTCGGTGGTTTTTTAACCCTTCGCTGACAGCACCATGAGCGGTATCGGAAGCGCGGCGTGCGATTTTAGCCATTTTCTTTCTGTACTGAAAGGGAATTTCAGGTTTTTTCGCGCTATTCTGATGGAACATAATTTTATCTACAAGCTCATGAAGTTTTTGCGCATATATAACTCTTATTTACGTAGAAAACTCCGAATGTGAAGCGTAATTCTAATTTTCGCTCTCACACCGCTCTGTTAAGACATTTTTTGAAACCAAATTGATCTCCAGAATCATCGACATTTGTGCTGTAGATTGAGCGTCTTTTGATTAGCATAAGCTAATCTTTCTCTCTCTCTCTCTCTGTCTCATTCTCTTTCCCTTTTTCTTTCTTTCTCTCTCTCTCTTTCTCTCTCTTCCTCTTTCTCCTCTCTCTGCCCTTCTCTTTTCTCCGCTCTCTTTCTCTGTCTCTCTTCCTCTTCCGTCTTCTATTTCTCTTCTTCTCATTCCTTCCTCCTCTTCTCTTTCCTCTCTTTCTCCTCTCTTCTCTCTTTCTCTCTCTCTCTTTCTCTTCTCTTCTCCTCTTCCCTTCTTTCTCGTTCTATTTCTCCTTCTCTTCTTCTCTCTTCTCTTCTCTCTTTTCTTCTTCTTTCTCTCTCTCTTTCTCCTTCTCTTCTCCTCTCTCCTCTTTCTCTCCTTCTCTCTCTTCTTCTTTTTCTTCTTCTCCTCTTTCTCTTTCCCTCTCTCATACTCTTCTTCTTATCTTCCTCTCTCTCTCCCTCTACTCTCTTTTCCTCCGTGTCTTCTTTCGATGTCGCATTGAGCGCTACTTCTGAAATTGCAGAAGCTCCCCGGTATTGTAAGTCTGCTGCACCAGCAGTAGACGTAGTTTCCCAATTATTACTTATTTATGAACTTCAATAAATCAGTTCAAAATTGTTGCCAGTAATCTACCGGAATTCCCTTCCAATACTAAGGTCAGGCTATTTTATGAAGGAATCACTGATGATCAAAAAACCCTCCAAATCAAAATCTTCTTTCATTTTTATTTAGTGAAGTGATATTCAGTCTAATTTTTCCTCTTTCCTTTTCTCCTTTTTTTCTGGAAAGGAGGTGGATTTCACCTTTTTTTCCGTCATTTTTAGGATGCTAAGAAAGTTGTTGAAGTCAGAAGTGCTACCGTAAAAAGCATAGTACTCTAAGATTAATGGATAAAACTGCCGAAGTTGATATATCTCTAAGGAATAAGCTGTGCATTCGTCTTCGATTTCTAACCTCGTTTTGAGATGACTGAATGCATATCTGGCCTTCACAATGGGCTCGCGGTGGCCTGCCGATAAAATCGAGACAGTATATCGGAAATATGGTAGGCCGGGCATGTGATGCGCTTCAACGACAACCGATGAGCGAGAGCCGTTTACCGACAGGATTCCTCGGGATGTCTCATGCACTCCAGGGAAGACCATGGACCCGATGGTTCGATTTCTTCACGAAAGCTGTAAGAGAAAGATATGATGCTCAGCGAATCCCTAGAGCGATTATTACCCACTCGGCTACTCGTGCACGCGATGGGGAAAAATGAAAGTGTAGTGTTGGTGGCGCCCGCTCGAATCACTCGATGATCAGCGGCACGACAGGTGATAAAGTGTGGCAGGTGACCGATGTATCAGGTTAATGTTGCTATCTTACCAGACCAGTCCGGTACCAGATTACCGACCCCGGAGGGCGATGGGATGGCTTGGTGAGCCGTGAGCGCGTCATCAAACCATTGACCATGTGTGCTACGCTAAGCACTTCTAACGATTGCGTCACATGCGCTAGTATTGAGTATTTCAAAAATGCTGAACGCCTTAAAAATTTCATAGATGAGAGAGGTTCAATTCTGGTGAAAGGAAACAACGGGCGAGCACGAGTTTTTTCTTTATTTTGAACGTCAAACAACGAGAAAAGTAACATTAACTTAACTTTTATTTTCAATTTCTACGTCGATATCGTTTTAGTCGAGATTATCAACATCACTCAGTGCTCTCTCGAACTATGTAAGATAGTGTCAGAAGAAAAGGAATCATTAGGATGAGGAAAAAAATTCTTCAACTCCCGCCGAAAATTTAAAGTTTCTACATCAATTCAATCAAAAATAGCACTAATTATTCTTCAAAATAACGACCATCATTATAGCCACTGATGTAGAGTTATGTGCAAAACATTTGCTTCAAGCAAGAATTCAACCGCTTTTCACTCAATTCGGAAACGCGTGCTCTACCACTTGCACCATCGACGCCTGTTTTTGACACCACTCTTTCTACTCTATAGCGCAATTATTTGATCATGTAATGTCCAGTATGTGTTAGCGTGACTGGGTTCAATCTCAATAGCGACTACCTGGGCCAAATCGTTGACGGTTGCGTGCTGGTAGTTAGATGCGTTGCAGCGTAGAAAAAGTGGTGTTAAAACAGGCGTTGTAAGGGATAGAGCACGCGCCCCGGATTGAGTGGAATACTGGTTCAAGTTCCGCCTGCCGCAAATGTTTTGCACATCACTCTACATATGAGTGTTTATTTATAACATCATACTACCGCTATAAGCAGTTAGATGAACAGGAATTCTATTCGAAGACCATCATTATCCCCGATTTTTACGGACGATCTGCAATCTTCCGGATCTGGTCGAAATCGTCACCATGCCTCTCCGACTTGATCAAATGTCTCGAGTCCACACAGAATTTGTTCCGTTTGGCGGAATCGGGACCCGATATCGGACGACGCAGCATCCGAACTGTAGGCTGGATATGGCAAGAGCTCGACTGCCTCCAATTCGTCAAACTTTTCCTTAGTCTTCTTTGTGTTATGAGGTTTGCCATAATGTTGGGCACTTTTCCTTCAGCGCATCGTAGACTCGGTCCCGCTGTGGTCGCATGGGAATGGAACCTTGGATCACCTGTATCACCTGCGGTCCCGTGGATCGTCAAGTGACCCGAGCGGGCACCAGCAACGCTTCCATTTTCCCCTATCACGTGCAATAGTACCCCAGTGGCTCCTCACTCTAGGGATTCGCTGAGCGCTGTACCTTCTTTCTAGGCTTTTTGTGAAAAAAGTCGGACCATTTGGTCTGTAGCTTTCATGTGGAGCATTTGACATCCCGGGGATTCCAGTCGCTAGAGGCTCTCGTCCAGCGGTTGTCGTTTAACCTTAGAAACAGCATTTCTGAGATATTCCCATAAATTTACAATGGCCTATACTATGTGATACAAACATAAAATCCGAATTTTTCGCGAGTGTTAGAGGAACTTTTTCCTCCGCAGTAGTAAATTTAATAAGAATTAAGAATAAGAAGAAGAAGAAGTATGATTAGTAAAGTAGTAAAATATTACTGGAAAATTGCTAAGTTGTGAAGTTACTAAATTTACTATTAAGTACCACTTCTCAGCACTGACCGCTTTTATTTATGGAAATACAGGGTATAAGCGATCCACTTATCAAATGACGAAGTTCGAGAAGCCCTCGGTTATCGCGTCATCATCCATCGATGCTCTTACTGGAAGCAATATTTTCGTTCTCGTATTCTTTCCATTTATATCCAGCACTTCATGCGAGGCCGGCTATCTGTTGACCCATGGGAGACCATGGACCCCACTCTCTTCGTGTCTAAGCCCTCAGCGTGTTGCGTCTAACAATGGCGCCCAACCTGAGCATACCATCACTAGACGCAACACGCTGGAGGTCGGACACGCAGGGGGTTGGGTCCATGGTCCCCAAAGGTTAATAGATAGCAGGTCTCGCATGAAGCGTTAAATACAGATTGTCCCGTAGGGATTAACTGCGGCATACCAAAAATAGCCTAGTGTTTTTCATTGATGAGCAGATGCGAGGCTCTTGATAGTAGAGAGTTTATTGGGCTCCCACTAAGCACAACTAAGGAAAATTGCTGCCGCTTTGGCGGTATTGAAATGTCCGCAAGCTTTTTTTTTCAAATCTTATTCTCTGTGCCCATCTTCACAGTTTTTTCTTACACTGTGATCATCTCAGTAATTCTAGATTCCACCTCGTCTTCTCGTATTCATCGCCTACTTGAAAAGATTTTGTTTTCTTTATGAAAATCATGTGATACTGCCCGGATAGATTTCCTTGTACTGTCTAGCATAACCAAGAAGGGCATTCCTAAGAGCAGATCGATGCAAATGTGTCGAAGAAGGAATGATGGCACACAGGAGTGCTGCCAGTGCAGTGATTGGCACGCGTCCTCGGAAAGCTTGAAGTGCAGGTTAAAGTCCTGTCCGGCATTCAAAGTTCCAATTATCACTTAATATTACTAGGTAGCCACGGACCTCCCTCTTTGAGGGATCCCGTCCGGTTAGTCGCGAGGGCACGTGGCGCGTCCCCAGGTGGTGGATAGGGAATAAACGCGAACCAAAAGCGACCGTGTGCTTCCCAGAGACGCAGGTGGATTCAGGGGACGAGCTCCCTGCTTCTGCAGTGCCGACTTGACAAAACTCTACTTCTACGAGTCAAGTCGACCAAAAGCCTGCAATCAAGCGGCTGGGAAGTACATGGGAGGCGGTTAGGAGTCGCCTCCAACAAATAAGCTCCTCCCGCTCCTCCGAGAGAGACTGGCAAGCTACTCGTGAGTACCCAGCCCCACGTTTAGAGCCTGGCAAGCTACACGTTGGGTATCAAAAATGCCAAAAACAGTAACAAATACGGGCCTCATTCCCCTGACCCCGAAAGAGCCCCTGGTACGGCAGCGCCAGGTAGGACGAGTACGGAGAGGCTGCTAAAATCTCAGGGCCGAACTAGGCTGCCAAGATCGAAACGGACTAAAATGACGATCTGTACCTACAATGCAAGAACCCTTGCTCAACAATCCGCTGTAGAAGATCTGTTGATTCAAGCAAGAAGAATAAGGTACGACGTCATTGGCCTGGCTGAGACGAGAAGGCGCCATCCTTTTCACGCTGTCTATGACACCGGAGAAGAACAGTTCCTTAGAACATGCGATCGCAGAGGTGTCGGTGGCGTTGGCGTCCTCGTCAAATCGAATTTGACCGTGAACATTGATTCGTTCGAACAACTAACAACCCGCATCGGACGATTACGGTTGAAACGATGTGGTTCTACGCCGGCTTTGACCATCTTCGTTGCTTACGCACCAACATCAAGCTATGACGAAGACGAAGTCGAAGCGTTCTATATGGACCTCGAAAAATTCTTCAGAGAAGATCATACATTCTTCGAGGTCATTGTCTGAGATTTTAACGCAAAAATTGGACCTAGAAGAACGTCTGAAGAACGTCACATAGGGACCCACGGACTAGAATGGAATGAACAGGGTGAGAGGCTATCCGAGTTTATCATGACGACCCAAACCATCCATGGTAACTCGCAATTCCAAAAGCCTCTCTCTCAGCGATGGACGTGGGAGTCTCCCAATGGAGAGTACCATAACGAAATAGATCACATCATAGTAAATTGAAGGTTTTGCCTGACCGACGTCGCTGTTGTTCCCAAGTTCGACACGGGATCAGACCATCGCCTCCTTCGCGCAACGTTCCGATTTTCAAGGAGAGGAGAGAAAGCCGCTAAATTCAAACAACGAAGTCCCAGAACTACCATAAACTGGGATGTATTCAAATCATTAGTCGGCTCTTGGGAAGATACCGTTGTCGACAACATCGACGAAGAATACGATCGACTCGTTGAATATCTTCACGTTGGCGCAAAAAAGCCGAAAGTCCTAAGGTCACGAAGAGACGCTTGTCTCCGCAGACACTCGAGCTGATACGTCAACATGGAATCGCACGAGCCGCAGGCAACCGAAACCTTACGTCCGAACTTGCGAAACGATGCAGAGAAGCGATAAAAGAAGACCTTAAAGAGAGAAGAGCAGCAGTTATGGCAGAAGCTGCAGAAGCTGGGAAGAGCATTCGCAAAGCCCAGCGAGGCTTCGCCAACTATAAGACCAAGATGATTGCACTCCGATACCCTGACGGGACACTTACAGCTTCCAGAAGGGCTATGGAGAAAATCATCCACCAGTACTACTCGGATCTCTTCGCTAGCCATGTTCTCTTACCGTCATATAAATTGAAAGAGGACGAATATGTCGTTCCACCGGTCCTTCCTTCCGAAATCCGACATGCTATATCGTCGGTGAAAAACAGTACAACACCCGGTCCAGACAGGATTAGACCAGAACACCTGAAGAACCTGCCGCCAGTTCTCATCAACACCCTGGCTCGGCTCTTCACTCGCTACCTGTCAGAATGCAAGGTCCCTATTCAATGGAAAACCAGCAAGACCGTATTGTTGTTCAAAAAGGGAGACCTTCACGACATAGGCAATTATCGCCCAATCTGCTTGCTGTCCGTTGTCTATAAACTCTTTACTCGAGTCATCCTGAACAGGATTGACAGAACACTGGACGAAGGACAGCCATGCGAACAAGCAGGGTTCAGAAAAGGATTTAGTACCATGGACCACATCCACACGATCACAAGACTCATTGAAGTTTCGCGAGAGTACAAACAACCACTCTGTCTCACTTTTATCGATCTGAAAAAAGCCTTTGATTCAGTGGAAACAGAAGCGGTTATAGAGGCTCTGGATAACCAGGGCATCCCTACTCGGTACATAATGATCCTTCGTGAGCTTTATAAAGATTTCACGACCAGAATATCTCCATTCTACAACAATATCACCATTGACGTAAGAAGAGGGATTCGACAAGGCGATACAGATATCGCCAAAACTATTCACTGCCACCCTACAAAACGTCATGCGAACATTAGAATGGGACGAAATGGGAGTGAAAATTGACGGTCGACAATTAAACCATCTTCGCTTTGCTGACGACATCGTTCTCATAACACCAAACATCAGCCAAGCGGAACGAATGTTGACTGATTTCGATAACGCCTGTGGAAAGATCGGTCTTCAACTGAATCTAACGAAAACAATGTTCATGAGGAACGGATGGGTTTATAATGCCCCATTCACGCTCAACGGAACGACAATTTCCGAATGCTCCAGTTACATCTATCTAGGTCGTGAAATCAACATGATGAACGACCTAGCCCCAGAGTTGAGCAGGAGGAAACGAGCGGCTTGGGGAACGTTTAAGAGCATCGAAGATGTAGTGAAGAGGACAAAGAACATCCGACTCCGTGCCCACCTTTTCGACTCGACAAATATCCCTACCCTAACGTATGCAGCAGAAACCTGGTCGCTACGTAAGCAGGATGAAAGATCACTTGCCGTTATCGAACGCGCAGTCGAAAGGTCGATGCTAGGAGTATCTCGTACGAAATGAGAGAAAGGATTCGTAGTTCCGACCTACGTCAGCGATCGAAAATCAGAGACGCCGTTCTACACGCCAGGATATCGAAAATAAGGTGGGCCGGACACGTGATGCGCTTCAACGACAACCGATGGACGAGAGCCGTTACCGACTGGATTCCTCGGGACGTCAAGCGCTCTAAAGGAAGACCACTGACCCGTTGGTCCGATTTCTTCACGAAAGCGATGGAAGAAAGATATGATGCTCAGCGAATTCCTAGAGCAAGGAGGACCCACTGGGCTACTCTTGCACGCGATAGGGAAAAATGGAAGAGTTGCTGGTACCCGCTCGAGTCACTCGACGATTAACGGAACGACAGGTGATACAGGTGATACATGATCAAATAGTTCCGCTATAGGGTTACAAAGAGTGGTGTCAAAACAGGCGTCGATGGTGCAAGTAGTGGATCACGCGTTCGCAGATTGGGTGAAATGCGGGGTTCAATTTTCGCTTGAAACAAATGTTTTGCACATCCATGGCTATAAAGATGGTCTTGAATTCAAAGAACAGTTGGCCCTGTTTTTGCTTGAATTAAAGTAGAAACTTTGGATTTCAAGCGGGGTCTTCAAGAACTTTTTTCATTCCAGCAATTCCTTTTCTTCTGACATTATCCTGCATAGTTCGAGAAAGCACTGGATGATACTGAAAATCTCGATAAAAACGATATCGAGGTAGAAATTAAAAAGAGAAGGTAAGTTGATGTTACTTTTGTCGTTGTTTGGCGTTCAAGAAAAAACGCGTGCTTGCCCGTTCTTTCCTCTTACAAAAATTCAACCGCTCTTATCTATGAAAATTGTGTTTAATATCTTTGAAATATCTTTATTACGAGTTTGTTAAGACCACGCTCAAATTTCAATAGATCCTCTCATTATTATTTGAGCCAACTTGTCATGTAGTCTCGTAAGAGCTCATGTACAGCCCGATACACGTATTTCGTCCCTAATCGAAAGGAAGGTATAATGTAATAAAAATACCAGCCAAAGAGCAATCGAGTGTACAACACTCTGTGTTAGGTGAAAATTTCGCTTGACTTAGAGTGTAAAAACTTTCGTTTTCCATAACTCTCTGCAATGGAGCAGAGCTCCCGAGAGAAGTGACTAATAAGAAGATCGAAAGACGAAGGCTCTGCCCAACTGACGAGTCTGTAAGGACGAAACACATGTATCGGGCTGTACAAGAGCTCTTAAAAGACACTCAATATGAGCGTATGTGACGCAATCGTAAGAGGTGCTTTGCGTGGCACACAAGGTCGATGGTCCGATGTCGCGTTCATAGCTCACCAAGCCATCCATCGCCCTCCGGGGTCGGTAGGCTGGTACCGCACCGGTCTGATAAGACAGCAGCAGTAACCTGATACATCGGTCACCTGCCACCTGTGTCACCTGTCGTCCCGTTGATCATCTAGTGATTCGAGCGGGCACCAGCAACACTACACTTTCATTTTTCCCCGTGGCGTGCACAAGTAGACCACTGGGTGATTCTCGCTCTAGGAATTCGCTGAGCATCATATGTTTCTCCTAGTTTTTTCGTGGAAAAAATTAAACCATCGCGTCCATGGTCTTCCCTGGAGTGCATGAGACATCCCGAGGAATCCAGTCGGTAACGGCTCTCGTCCATCGGTTGTCGTTGAAATGCATCACATGTCCGGCCCACCTTATTTCCGATATCCTGTCTTGATACATCGGCAGGCCACCGCGAGCCATAGTGAAGGCCAGATATGCATTCAATCATCTCAAAACGAGGTTAAAAATTGGATACGAATGCACAGCTTATCCCTCAGGGATAGATCAACGCCAGCAATTTTCACTAATTTTCAAATACTATGCTTCTTACGGTGACACACCTGACTTCAACAACATCCTTAGCATCCATAAATGACGGAGAAAAAGGTGAAATCCACCTTCTTCTCACAAAAAGAGGAGAAGAAAGAAAGAAGAAAATCATAATGAATATCATCAATTCACTAAATAAAGATAAAAGAGGATTTTGATTTGGAGGGGTTTTTGGTGATCAGTGATTACTTCATCAAATAGGCTGACCTTAATTAGTATTGGAAGAGAATTACGATAGAATACTGACAACAATTCTAGACCAATTCTCTAAAGTTCACAAATAAATATAAATGGGGAACTACGTCCACTGGTGGTGAGCAGCAGATTTACAATACCGCGGAGCTTCTGCAGAAAAAGAAGTCACATTCAATGCGACGTCGAAAGAAGACACGGAGGGAAAGAGAGAAGGAGGGGGAGAGAAGGAGGAAGATAAGAAGGTAGAGTATGAGAGAGGGAAAGAGAAAAGGAGAGAAAGAAGGAGAAAACGAAGGAGAAAAAGAGAAAGAGAAAGAAGAGAGAGGAGAAAATAAGACGAGAAAGAGGGGGAGAGGCGAAAGAGAAGGAGAAAGAAGGGAGGTAGAGATTGAGCGAGGAGGAGAGAAAGAGAGCGAAAGAGAAAGAGAAAGAGAGCGAAAGAGAAAGAGGAGGAGAGAAGAGGAAGAAAGAGAACCAGAAGACGAAAGACGAAGAGAGACAGAGAAAGAGAGAGGGGGAAAAGAAAGAAAGAGAGGGAAAAGAGACGGACAGAGAGAGGGGAAAGAGGAAGAGAGAAAGAGGAAGAGGAAGAGAAAGAGGAAGGGAAAGAGAATAAGACAAAGAGAGAGAGAGAGAGAAAGAGAGAAAGATTAGTTTATGCTACGCTTAATCTATAGCACAAATGTCGACGATTCTGAAGATCAATTTGGTTTAAAAAAATGTCTTAACAGTGCGGTGTGAGAGCGAGAATTGAATTACGCGTCATATTCGGAGTTTTCTACGTATTTGAGAGTTATATATGCATAAAAACTTAATGAGCTTGTAGATAAAATTATGTTTCATCAGAATATCGCACGCCGCGCTTCCGATACCGCTTATGGTGCCGTCAGCGAGGATTAAAAACCACCGGCGATTATGCTAGCTGAAAACCTGACGTGTTCGTCGAATTCTCCTCTGCTGTTTTTAGTGATAAGCATATCATACCACTTACATAAGCTTTTATCAACACCTGTATAGGCGCCATGATTATGTTAGTGAAAACACAGAGCATATAAAAGATGATTCTGGTAGGGTGTGATTCAGTTCACTAACATGCCTTCAGCGGCAACAAGACGACGAGGATCCAGAAGCCCTAAGCCCGGTCAAACTGTAAGAGGGCCAGTGTCCACCCTGAAGCGAATTCAGTGCTACCGTTGTGATGCTACGGCTCCGTCTCTGGTCCAAGTGTAAGAAGAAACGGCAATACCTGCATCGATTCCGCAAAGCCGAAAGAGGTGAGAACTGTGCTCTTTTTTGAGAAAACCAAACTAATTTTGGGCAAATAAAGGTATGGGATTGTCTGATGCTATTCCATGGAAATAGGGCTGAGTAAATTAGCAAACTATTAAAGTCCGCGAGGCGACGAAGATCGCCCCCGCGTTCTAGAAGTACACGCCGCAGCCGACCTCGGTACCCAGTGAGTATTAATTCAAGAGCTCGACGAAGGCACTCATCAAAAAGTGGGCGCCTTAGGAAGTCGGGATAGAAAGGAAGATGAACGGCGACGAAACCCCAAAAAGCACAGAAAAAAGTGGTTGAGTCGTCAGCGTAAGTTTTTTAACTTCTTGGAATCACAGTCCAAAACTCAATCAAACTTTCGAAGTCCTGATTAAAAATTTGTGATAAAACGACTTTGACATTGAATGTAAGTTCTCTTAAACAACTCGACGATGTAGAGATGTTTCAGACTCGCTGTGAAAACTCGAGGAACTCGGCTCCGTGATTCGAGAGGAAGATTCAAACGAGCATAGGCCGCTTGAACATCTTCCTCTATGAAGAGCGCACTCGAAATCTAGTTCATACTAACGAGAAATAAATGATTCGTGTAAGCACAAGTGTGTGGACTTTCAAGAGATATAGCGAATGAAAGACGAAACGACCGCAATACCTGTAGATGCCGCTTTGAATGATTCTTCAAGGCCAAACATGTGATCAACAAAAATGATGATAAAGATCCGTCATTTTTTCTTTTGTATCACACGATGTGTGCTTCCTGATTAACGTGTATGTCCCTTCACATCAAGCTGTGTATCATTCCATAATTTTCTTAGGCTACGGCCCTTTACAGTGGCGAGCGGTGGCTTACCGATGTATCAAGTCAGTGATGCTATGCTAGCAAAAAAAGCCTAGTACCAATTAACCAAACCACAAGGATGGACTGTTTGAAAAGCCCCAACCCTTACTGTACCGTGGATCCACGGCCTCATCGTCTCCGACTTTCAATGTGTCGCTTTTAACAATGGCGTCTAGCCCCAGTGTTGCGTCAACAATGGCAGAGGCCGAAAACGCTACTGCTATAAGCAACGTATTGAAGGTCAGAGGTGCGGAAACCGTGGGCCCACGGTTTCGTACGGGTTAAGCGTGGGACGCGCCTAATGTGAAACATGATTTTACTTTTTGCTGCTACGAAGCACCAGAAAAGGCTTCTCAGAAATGAAGTGCAATAGTGAAATTGTGGAGATCTAAGCTATCGACGTATTACAAAATCTGTCGAATAAAAGCAGAAGTGTTTCACAAAGCGACGAAATCCATGGCCAATTATGGACAAGTAGCAAATCCTTCAGCCTAAACCAGCTATGATGGTGAAAATTGTAGGGTTTGCAAGCGATTTTACCGTCGCAATCGTTTTGAGACGTCTGGCGATAAGTGAAATATTACTGAGTTTCTAAGCAAAATCAGCTTATTTCATGTACTCAAGAGATATCCGGTATGTTATTCACCATACAAGTTTTCAGTTCTTCCCTAAAAGGAGATGCTAGTCGAAATTCTTGAAGACAACTGAATGTACATCCCAATCCATTGCAGTACTCTGTATGGCTTGTCGTGACTTCATAATTAGAAGAGTTCAAAGTTCAAAAGAATCGAGTCATTTGAGAATGGCGAGCGGCTGCGGGTGGCCAGTGATTAGTGATGCTCGGCGAGGGTTAATTTTCCCCTTCCCCCAACACTCTCCCAATCGATCAAAAACTTTATAAGGAAGAAATATAATACCTAGTGATCAAAATTCCTCGTATTTTTACTGCATTTTTCGCAGTATTATCATGTTCCATATATAACTAAGAGAAGTGAGTGGTAAGCAAAAACATTGCCTCAGGCGGGAATCGAACCCGTGTTTCGTCCATACCGGAGACGCGTGCTACTACTACTACACCACAAAACTTTGAGTATTAGTTATTATAGTGGCTGTCAGCTCAACTGGGTTTATAAAGCGAAATAGCATACCCGACCAAACCTGTTGAAGGCTGGTGGTTGATAGCGAACTTAGAGATGTTGAAGAATGAGTGGTGGGGCAAATGTGACTCGATGGAGTAGTGGTAGAGCACGCGTCTCCGGATAGGATGGAACGCGGATTCGATTCTCGCTGAGGTCGTGTTTTGCTCACCACTTGATTTCCTTAGTTATCTACCTAGTAATCACCTGTATCACCTGTCGTTCCGTTAATCGTCGAGTGACTCGAGCGGGTACCAGCAACTCTTCCATTTTTCCCTATCGCGTGCAAGAGTAGCCCAGTGGGTCCTCCTTGCTCTAGGAATTCGCTGAGCATCATATCTTTCTTCCATCGCTTTCGTGAAGAAATCGGACCAACGGGTCAGTGGTCTTCCTTTAGAGCGCTTGACGTCCCGAGGAATCCAGTCGGTAACGGCTCTCGTCCATCGGTTGTCGTTGAAGCGCATCACGTGTCCGGCCCACCTTATTTTCGATATCCTGGCGTGTAGAACGGCGTCTCTGATTTTCGATCGCTGACGTAGGTCGGAACTACGAATCCTTTATCTCATTTGTACGAGATACTCCTAGCATCGACCTTTCGACTGCGCGTTCGATAACGGCAAGTGATCTTTCATCCTGCTTACGTAGCGACCAGGTTTCTGCTGCATACGTTAGGGTAGGGATATTTGTCGAGTCGAAAAGGTGGGCACGGAGTCGGATGTTCTTTGTCCTCTTCACTACATCTTCGATGCTCTTAAACGTTCCCCAAGCCGCTCGTTTCCTCCTGCTCAACTCTGGGGCTAGGTCGTTCATCATGTTGATTTCACGACCTAGATAGATGTAACTGGAGCATTCGGAAATTGTCGTTCCGTTGAGCGTGAATGGGGCATTATAAACCCATCCGTTCCTCATGAACATTGTTTTCGTTAGATTCAGTTGAAGACCGATCTTTCCACAGGCGTTATCGAAATCAGTCAACATTCGTTCCGCTTGGCTGATGTTTGGTGTTATGAGAACGATGTCGTCAGCAAAGCGAAGATGGTTTAATTGTCGACCGTCAATTTTCACTCCCATTTCGTCCCATTCTAATGTTCGCATGACGTTTTGTAGGGTGGCAGTGAATAGTTTTGGCGATACTGTATCGCCTTATCGAATCCCTCTTCTTACGTCAATGGTGATATTGTTGTAGAATGGAGATATTCTGGTCGTGAAATCTTTATAAAGCTCACGAAGGATCATTATGTACCGAGTAGGGATGCCCTGGTTACTCAGAGCCTCTATAACCGCTTCTGTTTCCACTGAATCAAAGGCTTTTTTCAGATTGATAAAAGTGAGACAGAGTGGTTGTTTGTACTCTCGCGAAACTTCAATGAGTCTTGTGATCGTGTGGATGTGGTCCATGGTACTAAATCCTTTTCTGAACCCTGCTTGTTCGCATGGCTGTCCTTCGTCCAGTGTTCTGTCAATCCTGTTCAGGATAACTCGAGTAAAGAGTTTATAGACAACAGACAGCAAGCAGATTGGGCGATAATTGCCTATGTCGTGAAGGTCTCCCTTTTTGAACAACAATACGGTCTTGCTGGTCTTCCATTGAATAGGGACCTTGCATTCTGACAGGTAGCGAGTGAAGAGCCGAGCCAGGGTGTTGATGAGAACTGGCGGCAAGTTCTTCAGGTGTTCTGGTCTAATCCTGTCTGGACCGGGTGTTGTACTGTTTTTCACCGACGATATAGCATGTCGGATTTCGGAAGGAAGGACCGGTGGAACGACATATTCGTCCTCTTTCAATTTATATGACGGTAAGAGAACATGGCTAGCGAAGAGATCCGAGTAGTACTGGTGGATGATTTTCTCCATAGCCCTTCTGGAAGCTGTAAGTGTCCCGTCAGGGTATCGGAGTGCAATCATCTTGGTCTTATAGTTGGCGAAGCCTCGCTGGGCTTTGCGAATGCTCTTCCCAGCTTCTGCAGCTTCTGCCATAACTGCTGCTCTTCTCTCTTTAAGGTCTTCTTTTATCGCTTCTCTGCATCGTTTCGCAAGTTCGGACGTAAGGTTTCGGTTGCCTGCGGCTCGTGCGATTCCATGTTGACGTATCAGCTCGAGTGTCTGCGGAGACAAGCGTCTCTTCGTGACCTTAGGACTTTCGGCTTTTTTGGCGCCAACGTGAAGATATTCAACGAGTCGATCGTATTCTTCGTCGATGTTGTCGACAACGGTATCTTCCCAAGAGCCGACTAATGATTTGAATACATCCCAGTTTATGGTAGTTCTGGGACTTCGTTGTTTGAATTTAGCGGCTTTCTCTCCTCTCCTTGAAAATCGGAACGTTGCGCGAAGGAGGCGATGGTCTGATCCCGTGTCGAACTTGGGAACAACAGCGACGTCGGTCAGGCAAAACCTTCAATTTACTATGATGTGATCTATTTCGTTATGGTACTCTCCATTGGGAGACTCCCACGTCCATCGCTGAGAAAGAGGCTTTTGGAATTGCGAGTTACCATGGATGGTTTGGGTCGTCATGATAAACTCGGATAGCCTCTCACCCTGTTCATTCCATTCTAGTCCGTGGGTCCCTATGTGACGTTCTTCAGACGTTCTTCTAGGTCCAATTTTTGCGTTAAAATCTCAGACAATGACCTCGAAGAATGTATGATCTTCTCTGAAGAATTTTTCGAGGTCCATATAGAACGCTTCGACTTCGTCTTGTCATAGCTTGATGTTGGTGCGTAAGCAACGAAGATGGTCAAAGCCGGCGTAGAACCACATCGTTTCAACCGTAATCGTCCGATGCGGGTTGTTAGTTGTTCGAACGAATCAATGTTCACGGTCAAATTCGATTTGACGAGGACGCCAACGCCACCGACACCTCTGCGATCGCATGTTCTAAGGAACTGTTCTTCTCCGGTGTCATAGACAGCGTGAAAAGGATGGCGCCTTCTCCTCTCAGCCAGGCCAATGACGTCGTACCTTATTCTTCTTGCTTGAATCAACAGATCTTCTACAGCGGATTGTTGAGCAAGGGTTCTTGCATTGTAGGTACAGATCGTCATTTTAGTCCGTTTCGATCTTGGCAGCCTAGTTCGGCCCTGAGATTTTAGCAGCCTCTCCGTACTCGTCCTACCTGGCGCTGCCGTACCAGGGGCTCTTTCGGGGTCAGGGGAATGAGGCCCGTATTTGTTACTGTTTTTGGCATTTTTGATACCCAACGTGTAGCTTGCCAGGCTCTAAACGTGGGGCTGGGTACTCACGAGTAGCTTGCCAGTCTCTCTCGGAGGAGCGGGAGGAGCTTATTTGTTGGAGGCGACTCCTAACCGCCTCCCATGTACTTCCCAGCCGCTTGATTGCAGGCTTTTGGTCGACTTGACTCGTAGAAGTAGAGTTTTGTCAAGTCGGCACTGCAGAAGCAGGGAGCTCGTCCCCTGAATCCACCTGCGTCTCTGGGAAGCACACGGTCGCTTTTGGTTCGCGTTTTATTCCCCTATCCACCACCTGGGGACGCGCCACGTGCCCTCGCGACTAACCGGGCGGGATCCCTCAAAGAGGGAGGTCCGTGGTTTGATCATGTAATGTCCATTTTAGCATGACTGGGTTCAAATTCACAGCGACTGCCTGGACCAAATCGTTGACGGTTGCTTACTGGTAGATAGATGCGTTGTAGCGTAGAAGTGGTGTCAAAACAGGCGTTGTAAGGATAGAGCACGCATCTCCGGATTGAGTGGAATGCTGGTTCAAGTTCTGCCTGCTGCAAATATTTTGCACGTCACTCCACATATAAGTGTTTGTTTATAACATCATACTGCCGCTATAAGCAGTTGAATGAAGAGAAATTGTATTCGAAGACCATCATTATCCCCGATTTTTACCGACGATCTGCAAGCTTTCAGATCTGCTCGAAATTGTACCTCCTTGGGTTTGAATCAAAAAATGACATGCCTTCGCCTTCATCAAATGTCTCGAATCAGCGTCCACACAGGAAATGTTCCATTTGGCGGAGTAGGACCCGATATCGGACGATCAGCATCTGAACTGTAGGCTGGATACGGCAAGAGCTCGACTCCCTCCAAATCATCAAACTTTTCCCTAGTCCTCTTTCGGTGTTAGGTTTGGCATTGTCTTGCTGAATCTTCTTTGCTTGCCTTCGATGAATCAATGTCTGGTACTTTTTCTTCAGCACATCGTAGGCTGAGTCCTGCTGCAGTCTCATGGGAATAATCCTGGGATCACCTTTTTCACTTGTCGTCCCGTGGATCGTCGAGTGACTCGAGCGGCCACCAACGCTTCCATCTCCCCCTATCATGTGCGAGAGTTCCCCAATGGGTCCTCACTCTAGGGATTTGCTGCGTGTTATATCTTTCTTTTAGGCTTTTCGTGAAAAAATCGGACCATCAGGTCGGTGGTCTTCTTGTGGGGCGCTTAACATCCCGGGAGTTCCAGTCTCTAAATGCTCTTGTCAAGCGATTCCCGTTGAACCCTAGAAACAGCAGTTACTGAGATATTCCCATGAGTTTAAAATGGCCTAAACTATGTGAAACAAACATAAAATTTGAAATTTTAGCGAGTGTTAAGGAACTTTTTCCTTCGCAGTAGTAAATTTACTAAAAGGTAGATATAAGGAGAAGAAGAAATATGATTAGTAAAGTAGTAAAGATTACTGGAAAATTGCTAAGTTAACGAAATTACTAAATTTACTATTAAGTACTACTTCTCAGCACTGACCGCTTTTATCTATGAAAATTCAGGGTATAAGCGATCCACTTATCAAATGACGAAGTTCAAGAAGCTCTCGGTGATCGCTTTATTATCCATCGTTGCTCTTACTGGAAGCAATATTTTTGTTCTCGTATTCTTTCCATTTATATCTAGCACTTCACGCGAGGTCGGTTATCTGTTATCCCAGAGGAAACCAAGGACCCCACCCTCCACGTGTCTAACCCCTCAGCGTGTTGTGTCTAACAATGGCGTCTAACCTGAGCATGCCATTTCCAGCACGCTGGAGGTTGGATACGCAGAGGGTTGGGTCCATGATCCCTAAAGGATAATAGATAGCAGGTCTCGCATGAAGTGTTAGATACAAATTGTACTGTAGGGATTAACTGCGACATACGAAGAATGGCTCAGTGTTTTTCATTAATGAGCAGATGCGAGGCTGTTGGTAGTAGAGGGCTTATTGAACACCCACTAAGCACAACAAAGAAATATGGCTGACGCTTTGGCGGTATTGAGTTGTTGCAGGCTTTTTTCAAATCTTATTCTTTGTGCCCATCTTCACAGTTTTTTCTTACACTGTGAGCATCTCAGCACTTCTAGATTTCGCCTCGTCTTCTTGTATTCATCGCCTGCTTGAAGGTTTTTTTTTTATGCAGGCCATGTGATAATACCGGAACAGATCTCCTTACACTGTCGAGCATAACCAAGAAGGGCATTCCTAAGAACAGATCGATGCAATTGTGTCGAAGAAGGAATGATGGCAAAGCAGGAGTGCTGGCAGTGCAATGATTGGCATGCGCCCTCGCAAAGCATGAGATGACAATTAAAATCCTGTTTGGTATTCAAAATTATAATCATCACTTAATATTACTGGCTATATACCTGAGGGAACTGAGTGGTGAGCAAAAGCATGGCCTCAACGGGAATCGAACCCGCAGTTCTTCCTTTCCGGAGATACGTGCTATACCACTACACCACCAAGGCACATTTGCGCCACCACTCAATCCTCAACATCTCTGAGTTAGCTATCAATCATCAGCCTTCAACGGGTTTGGTCGGGTATGCGATTTTGCTTTTTATACCTAGTTAAGCTGACAGCAATTGTAATAACTAATACTCGAAATTTTGTGGTGTGGTATTTGTAGCACCCGTCCCGGTATAGATGACTGGTTCGATTCCCGCCTGAGGTCGTGTTTTTGCCACCACTCAGTTCTCTTAGGTATATACGGAACATCATAACATTGCAAAAAATTGCAGCGAAAATATTGGAATTTTCAAGTATTACTTATTACAATGGCTGTCAGCCCAACTGGGTTTATAAAGCGAAATCGCATACTCGACCGAACCTGTTGAAGGCTGGTGGTTGATAGCTAACTTAGAGATGTTGAAGAATAAGTGGTGGCGCAAATGTGCCTCCGTGCTGAGGTGGCGGTAGCACGCGTCCCCGGCATGGATGAAACGCGGGTTAAATTCCCGCCTGAGGCTGGTTTTTGCTGACCACCCAATTCTCTTAGATATATACGAAACACGATAATATTGCGAAAAATGCAGTGAAAATACGTGAAATTTCGATTACTAGGTCTTATAATTCTTCCTTAGAGCGTTTTTCATCGTTTGGGAGAGTGTTTGAGGAAGAAGAAAATTAACCCCTCGCCAAGTATCACTAATCACTGGCCTCCCACAGCCCCTCGCCCCTCTCCCACGACTCTCTTTTTTGAGCTTTGAACTCTTTCATTTATTCAGTCGATACAAGCCGTAAAGAGTATTGCATTGGATAAGAAAGTACATTCAGTTCTGTTCAAGAATTTCTACAATTAACACCATAGCATCTCCTTTTTGGGAAGAATTGAAAACCTGTATGGTGAGCAACATACCGGATGTCTCTTGAGTACATGAAATAAGCTGATTTTGTCTTAGAGACTCAGTAATATTTCACTAATCGCCAGACGTCCCAAAACGATTGCGATACGAAAATCGCTTGCAATTCCGACAGTTTTCACCATCAAAACCGCGTTAGGCTAAAGGATTTGCTACTAGTCCGTAATCGGCCATGCATTTCGACGCTATGTGAAACACTTCTGCTTTCATTCGACAGCTTTAGTAATTCGTCAATAGCTTAGATCTCAACGATTTCACTGTTGTACTTCATTTCTGAAAAGCTTTTTCTGGTGCGTTGTAGCAGTAAAAAGTAAAATTATTTTTCACATTAGGCGCGTCCCACGTTTAACCCCTACGAAACCGTGGGCCCAAGGCCTCCGCATCTCTGTCCTTAAATGCATGGCTTCTTACAATGGCGTTTATTGGCGTCAGCCATTGTTGACGCAACATTGGAGCTAGACGCCATTGTTAGACGCGACGCAGTGAAGGCCAGAGACGATGAGGCCGTGGGTCCACGGTACCGTAAGGGTTGAGGCTTCCCAAGCACTCCATCCTTGCGGGTTTGGTGAATTGGTACTAGACTTTTTGAAGCGTAGCATCACTGACTTGATACCTCGGTAGGCTACGGCTCGTCATTGTAAAGGGTTGTATCTTAAGAAATTATGGAATGATACACAGCTTGATGTGAAGGGACATACACGTTAATCAGGATGCACACATTGTGTGATACAAAAGAAAAAATGACGTTATTTATCGCCAATTTTGACGATCACATGTTTGGCCTTGAAGAATCATTCAAAGCGGCATTTACAGGTATTGCGGTCGTTTCATCTTTCATTCGCTATATCTCTTGAAAATCCACACACTTGTGCTTACACGAATCATTTATTTCTCGTTAGTATGAACTAGATTTCGAGTGCGCTCTTCATAGAGGAAGATGTTCAAGCGGCCTATGCTCGTTTGAATCTTCCTCTCGAATCACGGAGCCGAGTTCCTCGAGTTTTCACAGCGAGTCTGAAACATCTCTACATGGTCGAGTTGTTTAAGAGAACTTACATTCAATGTCAAAGTCGTTTTATCACAAATTTTTAATCAGGACTTCGAAAGTTTGATTGAGTTTTGGACTGTGATTTCAAGAAGTTAAAAAACTTACGCTGACGACTCAACCACTTTTTTCTGTGCTTTTTGGGGTTTCGTCGCCGTTCATCTTCCTTTCTATCCCGACTTCCTAAGGCGCCCACTTTTTGATGAGTGCCTTCGTCGAGCTCTTGAATTAATACTCACTGGGTACCGAGGTCGGCTGCGGCGTGTACTTCTAGAACGCGGGGGCGATCTTCGTCGCCTCGCGGACTTTAATAGTTTGCTAATTTACTCAGCCCTATTTCCATGGAATAGCATCAGACAATCCCATACCTTTATTTGCCCAAAATTAGTTTGGTTTTCTCAAAAAAGAGCACAGTTCTCACCTCTTTCGGCTTTGCGGAATCGATGCAGGTATTGCCGTTTCTTCTTACACTTGGACCAGAGACGGAGCCGTAGCATCACAACGGTAGCACTGAATTCGCTTCAGGGTGGACACTGGCCCTCTTACAGTTTGACCGGGCTTAGGGCTTCTGGATCCTCGTCGTCTTGTTGCCGCTGAAGGCATGTTAGTGAACTGAATCACACCCTACCAGAATCATCTTTTATATGCTCTGTGTTTTCACTAACATAATCATGGCGCCTATACAGGTGTTGATAAAAGCTTATGTAAGTGGTATGATATGCTTATCACTAAAAACAGCAGAGGAGAATTGGACGAACACGTCAGATTTTCAGCTAGCATAATCGCCGGTGGTTTTTAATCCTCGCTGACGGCACCATAAGCGGTATCGGAAGCGCGGCGTGCGATTTTAGCCATTTTCTTTCTGTATGGGAGGGAACTTTAGGTTTTTCATACTACTCTGATGAAACACATTTATCTCTACAATCTCATGAACTTTTTGTTCATATAGAACCATAATGATGAACGACCTAGCCCCAGAGTTGAGCAGGAGGAAACGAGCGGCTTGGGGAACGTTTAAGAGCATCGAAGATGTAGTGAAGAGGACAAAGAACATCCGACTCCGTGCCCACCTTTTCGACTCGACAATTATCCCTGCCCTAACGTATGCAGCAGAAACCTGGTAGCTACGTAAGCAGGATGAAAGATCACTTGCGTTATTTGGCGCGCAGTCGAAAGGTCAATGCTAGGAGTATCCCGTATCTCGCAAATGAGAGAAAGGATCCGAAGTTTCAACCTACGTCAACGATCGAAATTCTGAGACGCCGTTCTACACGTCAGGATATCGAAAATAAGGTGGGCCGGACACGTGAGCGCTTCAACGACAACTGATGGACGAGAGCCGTTACCGACTGAATTCCTCGGGACGTGAAGCGCTCTAAAGGAAGACCACCGACCCGTTGGTCCGTTTTTTTTTTTTCACGAAACCGACAGAAGAAAGGTTACAGTTGATAGATGATAACTCTCGCATGCGAGGAAAACTGCGAATGTGAAATGTAGTTTTATTTTCGTTTTTACAGCGCACTGTAAAGACTTTTTTCGAAACCAAATTTATCTTTAGAATCGTCAACATTTGTGCTAATGATCGAGTGCTAGCATAACCTCTTCTTTCTCCCCCTCTCTCTTTCTCTCTCTCTCTCTCGCTTCCTCTTTCCTCTCTCTTCTCTTTCCCTCTTTCTCCTACTCTTTCGCTCTCCTTCTTTCTCTTCCTCTTCTCTTTCTCTTCGTGTTTTTCTTTTTCTTTATCCCTGATTTTCTTCTTTTACATTAAACTTTATTTGACAGCTGACTCTTCTCAGTTCCCTTTAGCAGTTTCTCTTAATCTTTCTCTCTTTCTCATTCTCTTTCTCCTTTTCTTTCTCTTCCTCTCTCTTTCTCTTCTCTCCTCCTCTCCTCTTCTCTCTCTCTCTTTTCCGCCCCTCTTCCTCTCTCTTTTCCGCCCCGCTTCCTCTCTCTTTTCCGCCCTTTTCCTCTCTCTTTTCCGCCCCTCCCTTTTCTCTCTCTGTCTTCTTTTGACGTCGTACTAAATGCGAGTTCTGCAATTGCGGAAGGCATTGTACGTCTGCTGTTGACCACCAGTAGACGTTTCCATGGCTTCGCGTCCATATTATTTATTTGTGAGCTGCACTAAATTACTCCAGAATTATTGCCAGTATTCTACCTAAAACCTTTTTGAATGCTAATCAAAGTCCTCCTATTTGATTAAGTAATCATTGATGCCCAAAAAACTCTACAAATCAGAATCTTTTGATATTTTTCGGAGTAATATTCAGGCTTATTTTTTCTTTTTTCTCTTTTCTTTCAGGAAAGGAGGTGGATTTCACCTTTTTCTCCGTCATTTTCAAGATATCAAGGAAGTTACTGAAGTCAGAAATGCTATTGTAAAAAGGATAGCACTTGAATGATGATGGGTAAAACTGCCGGCGTTGATCGATCGCTTAGAAATAAGCCATGCAGGAGCGCTATGGCCGAGTGGTTGTGATGCTTGTCGCGGCGCGCGTATATCCGAGCTCCACCCTCCCCCCCCCCCTCCCAGCTCTCTCCGGCAGTCAACAACAACGCCCTATGGAATGTCACAGCCAGGCTATCTCGAGATTGCAAAGAGCCTTGCCCAGCCAGTATTCTACGATGTTCCAGAACAAGAGAAAATGAATGGAATGCTAGAAGTACTGGGATCCGCACAGTGAAAAAAAATGCTGGGAAGAGGGATCAATAGTGACAAAAGTGAATGCATACATGGCCCTTGCAAGGACTTGTGGGGGCATACCGATGTACTAAACAGTGCTGCTTATCCTCCCAGACAAGTCTGGTACCAATTTGTCGACCCAGAGGGATGGGTGGTTTGGTGAGCCATTAGCGCGGGATCGGACCATCGACTTTGTGTGCGACGTCAGAAATCTCTCACCGTTGCATCATATACTCTAATATTAAGTATTTCCTAAATATCAATTATTCTAGAATTTCACAAATAGGAGCGGTTTGATTTATACAATAAAAAAAGAACGGGCAAGCAAGCTCTTGTTTTTGAACAGTCTAAATTCTTTCTATTTTGACTGTCACTTGCAGTGGTATGATGTTATAGTATACCCAATATGTGGAGTGCTGTGCAAAAACGTTTGCGTCAGCCGGGATTCGAACCCAGATCTCACTCTTTCCGGGAGCGTATGCTAACCGTTGCCCCACCGACACTCGGAAAGAGTGAGATCTGGGTTCGAATCCCGGCTGACGCAAACGCTTGTTTTTATTTTGAACATAACAACGATTGAAATAACAGTAACTCCTATTTTCAATTTCTACTTCGTCATTATCGTTAATACGCATGCCGGCAACATCGTCTTCAGTCGAAATTGTCGAATCAAACATTGCTTTCCGAAGCTATACAGGGTAATGTTTAGGAAAAAAAAGAAAGGAATTATTGAGTTGAGGAAAATATTCCTTAACACCCGCTGAGAATTCGAAGTTTATACATAAATTTAACCAGCGACAACAATAGTTCTTCCGCAAAAAGATCATCACTATAGCCATTGATGTGGAGTGATGTGCAAAGGATTTGTGTCAGCCGGGACTTGAACCCGCAATTCACCCAATCCGGGAGCGCTTACTCTACCCTTTGCACCATCGACGCCTGTTTTGACACCACTTTTAAACGCTACCACGCATCTCTTTGATCATTTAATATCCAGTATCTGTCAGCGTCACTGGGCTCAATGTCGATAGCAAGTACATGGGCCAAACCGTTGACGGTTGGTTGCTGAGACAGATTGATGCGCTGTAGCGTAGAAAAACGTGTGTCTAAGCAGGCGTCGATGGTGAGGGATAGAGCATGAGCCCCGCAAATCGGATTTTGAAGGTCATTATTATCCACGATCTTCTACCAACGATCTGTAAGCTTGCGAATCTGCTCGGAATCCATCCTTTGGGATTTGAATGAACGAAGCTCCTGACATACCTCTCCAACTCGAACAAACGTCTCAAATTGGCGTCTACACAGGAACTGTTCCATTGAGCTTAATCGGACTCAAGATCGGTCGGGTAGCATCTGGAATGCGTGCTCATTGTGGAAGGAACTCGACTCCCTCCAGTTCATCAAACTTTTCCTAAGTCCTTTTCTTTATTTGAAAGTTGCACGAGGTTATTACATCTTCTTTCTGAACATTTTTTAGCTAACGTTTCGGCTACCCCGCCTTTATCAGAGCCATTTTTATGCTTATATGGGAGAGGTCGCCGGTCTATGAGACACACTGTGAAAAATCGTTGGAAAAGAAATTTGAAAACTCGGAAAGTTTTTCACAGTGTATCACATCAGACCGGTGACCTCTCCCATATAGTATAAAGAAGGCTCTGACGAAGGCGAGGTCGCCGAAACATTAACCATCAAATTTTGAGAAAGAAGACGTACCAACCTCATGCAGGTTGTAATTTAAGAAAAGGACAACTCGTGAGAGACTCAACATTTCTTTGCTTATGCCGAGGTTTAGAGAAAGTCATAGATTTGGGCTATTTTCCTTAGTTTTCTTTGCGATGTGAGGTTTGGCATTGTCCTATTGAAACAGCGCGCTTTCGACGAATCAGTGTCGGGTACTTTCCCTTTGACGCATTGTGGAATCGGTCCAGCTGCTTTCCTATGAAAATATTCCTAAGATTTTCCTATGAATTTACGGTGACCGATATTTTCTGAAACAGAGAAAAATTGGAACCTTTTGCGGATGTTAGGGAACTTTTTCCCCGCCATAGTAATCTACTAAGAGTTAAAAATAAGGAGAAGAAGTAGTAAGAATATGAATAACTAAAAATTACTAGAAAAAGTTAATTAGTGAATTTATTAAAGTTACTATTAAGTACTAATTTTCAGCACAGGCCGTTGTTATGTATGGAATTTCAGCAAATAGGCGATCATTCCATCAAAATGGCGAGGCTCCAGAACTGTTCTGTGACTGCTTTACTGACCAGCGTTGTTCTTACTGGGAGCAATGTTCTCGTCTTCGCCTGCTTCCCATTTTGGTATCTAACAGGTTATGCGAGATCTTCCATTTGGAAACCCTTAGAGGACCATGGACCCAACCCTCTGCGTGTCTCACCTCCGGCATACGCGTCTAACAGTGGAGCGTGTGACATGTAACAATGGAGCGTGTAGCTGCTAACAATGGAGTCTAATTCCAACGTGGCATTGTTAGACGCAGCACGACCTTTTGTCAGACTCTACACGCTGGAGGTCAGACACCAGAGGATTGGGTCCATGGTCCTGTAAAATTAACCCCGGCATGGAAAGGATTATCCAGTGTTTTTCGTCTATGAGCAGAGCGAGGTTGTTGATAGTAAAAAGTTCACTGGATAACCACACAGTGCCACAATATATTGGCAGGCGCTTCGGCGATATCGACTTTTTAGGAGTCTTGTGTTTTTTTTTTCTTCTTTGATTTTGTTCTCTGTGCCCATCTTACTTTGTAAGGATCCCAGTACTTCTAGCTTTTGCTTCGTTTCCTTGTATTCATCGCCTGCTTGAAGATTTTGTCTTCTTCGTGAACGTCATATAATGGTGCTGGGACAGATCTCGACTTCTCGAGGTTAATCGAGCAGTGCGTTCTTTAGAAGGAGGTCGATACGGTTGTGTCGAAGATAGAGTGATGGCAGGAGCGCCAGTAGTGCAATGATTTACATGCACCCTCCGATAGCGTGAAGTGCAGGTTCGGATCCTGTCCGAAGTTCATAGTTCTACTTATCACTTATCAATACTGCATAATATTTTGCCGTTCGTTTTGAGTGTTTTCTCAAGACCACGCTCAAATTTCAATATGCCTGATAAATGCTTTCGAGCCATGCATGTGGTCTGTTATAGACACTATTGATACAGTGCAATACACGCTTGTTCCGCATTGACAGCCTGTCAGTTGCACAGTGCCTTTCACCTTAGCCAATCCTCTAGAGGGGAACCCAGCCCCTTGTATAGCGGAGGCGCAGACTTACTATTTACACGTACCATTAAATCAAAGAAACCACTAAATGGCACGCTCGAAACGGACGGTATGATATTTCATAAATACCGGCCAAGAGCAATCGAGTATAATCACTGCTATTTAGAGATTTCTTACATTAGGTGGCACTTGTAAATACTACGCTGCGCGTCTCCTATTTAGGGATTGCGTTTCCCGAAGAGGACTTGCTAAACCGAAAGGCACTTTGCAACAGACGAGGCTACCAAGGCCGAAATACGCGTGTGTTGCACTGTATAAGGAGTGTTCATAACAGATCACATGCATGGCTCAAAAATAGGTATCAGTTATGAATGCGTTTTTTATAGCGTTTGTTGATCGATTGCTGGAAAGTCTGGAAAACGAGGGAGATTAACCCCGCGCCGAGCATCACTAATCACTCGTCACTCATAGTCCCCTCCCCCCTCTCTCCCTCCCTCCCTCCCTCTTCCACCTTCCTCTTTTTTGAGTTTTACACTGTCTGTTATTCACTCGAGGAAGACCGCACAGAGTTCTGCATAGGATAAGAGTACATTCACTTGTATTCAGTAATTGCTACTATTAACAGAATAGAATCTGCTTCGTAGGAAAAACACTGAAAACTGTACGTGTGAGCGACCAACGAACTGGATATTTTTTGAGGACATGAAATCAACTGATCTTATCTCGAAACTCCGCGATATCCTGCCTATCACTAGACGTCCTAAATCGGCTGCAGTACGAAAATCGCTTATGAAGTCGAATGCATGGCGTATGATTGATTAGCGCCGCGAGCTTCTCCTTCTTTTCAGCCTCATTAGTAGCGTTTACGCGTTCATTCAACCATCCCCTAGTTTTTTTTTCATTTGGTAATTTTAAATGGTTACAC
Organism: Parelaphostrongylus tenuis; assembly: GCA_019055375.1. Classification (NCBI taxonomy): domain Eukaryota; kingdom Metazoa; phylum Nematoda; class Chromadorea; order Rhabditida; family Metastrongylidae; genus Parelaphostrongylus; species Parelaphostrongylus tenuis. Next base: position 5,637 of record JAHQIW010002200.1, on the reverse strand, counting down.
CAGCTATTCTATGCCACAATGGAATGGGTCATTGTGATAGTTATCTATAAAATAGATACAATGGGGTTTGGCTGACTGGGTAAGGGAATAGTCGGTGAGGGGGTTGTAAGTAACGAGTTCTTTCCAAGCTCTGAAGAATGCGGAAGCCGCCAAAACTTTAGCTGTTAGAATAATAATTTTTATTCCCAACAAGCTTCTTTATTTTTTACATTTTACACGGCCCATCGTGACAACTTTTCTATTGTTTGGATCCCACTACTTCTAGCATTCGACTTGTTTTTCGTCTTCTTCTTGAATGATGTGGAATACCGGTCGAGCATATCTCTTTCAATCTTGATATTAGCCTGGCTGTGGCGTTCCATAGGGCATTCTTGTTGACTGCCGGAGAGTGTTAGGGGAGGGGGCGGAGCTCGGCTCCACGCGCACCGCGACGTGCACCACAACCACTCGGCCGCGGTCCCCTCCCCCATTATAAACATTATATAAAAGTGGTTCAGTGTCAGTACACCTACTACGCTGTAGGTTTCTTTTCTGCAGAGAGTTGCTTTGAACATTGTTATTATTATTATTATTATTTTGTAGTTTGACCATTGATTGAACCTTATTTGTAAAGAGAAAAGGGGATTCTAATGTTTTCAAGTTTACGCAGTGACGATGAGTGATGTGCAAAACTTTTACGTCAACCGGACCCGAACCAGCAGTTGACTTCCAGGGCGCGTGCTCTTACCCGTTGCACTAGCGACGCCTGTTTTGCCACCACTCCTTGCGCTACAGTGCATCAATCTGTCAACAACTGACCGTCAGCGGTCTGGCCTGTTAGTCCATATCGACATCGACCTCAATAGAGTGGGGGTGAAACAGGCGTCGGTAGTGCAAAGGGTTAGAGCACGCGCCCCGGGGATAGGGTGAATTGCGGGTTCGCGTCCGGGCTGGCGAAAACGTTTTGCACATCACTCAACATCATCGGATATATTTGTGATATCATGCTACCGCTATGAAGCGGTTAAATTTCAAACATTCTCTTTTCAAATTTATTAGCGCTTATGACTTTACGTTCTATGAATGAGATTCTGCAATATCTTGTGTAGGAAAACTTATCATTTTTTATGGAGTTTTTACATTCACTCGAGAGAGAATTGAGCCACTTCGCCCTTATACAATATGTTACTATTATTTAATCCCATGTAGACGTTTTTTTTTAAATTCAGATCGACACCGTATTCCATTTCTATTCGAATGATGACATCTACTGATCGCGGCGATGTCTCTGTGGATAGTGGTGATTTAATGTTTGCATCTATCGGATCATTCATTCAAGGTCTAGAGGAACAAATTAGAGCAACACGTGCTTCACAAATCGAGCTGAACGCGAAAATCAAGGAAATGGCAGATGTGGGTGGTGCCATCTTTGATCCTAGTTCATTCGTTTATTGTAATAGTTTTTGTGCCAAATATACATATATATATATATATATATATATATATATATGTATATATATACATGCGTATGTGTGTCTGCATTTATGCATGCATGTGTACATATGTAGATATACACACACACATCACCTGTATCACCTGTCGTCCCGTTGATTGTCGAGTCGAGCGGGCACCAACAGTTCCATTTTTCCTTATCGCTTGCGGGAAAGGCCACAGTGAGTCCTCCTCGCTCTGGGGATTCGCTAAGCATCATATCTTTATGCTATGCCTTCAGTGAAGAAATCGCACCATCGGGACGGTGGTCTTCCTGCACAGCGCTTGATGTTCCGAGGAATCCAGTCGATAATGGCTCTCGTCCACGGTTGCCGTTGAAGCGCATCACGTGTCCCGCCCATCTTGTTTTCGACAGCCTGGCGTGTAGAATGGCGTTTTCGATCTTCGATCGTTGTTCATAGGTCGGAACTTCGGATCTTTTCTCTCATTTGCAAGATACTGGATACTCCTAGCAATGACCTTTCGACTGCTCCTTGAAGACGCTAAGAGTTCTTTCATCCCACTTACGTAGCGGCCAAGTTTCTGCTGCATACGTTAGAGCGTTGAGTCGAAAAGGTGGGCACAGAGTCGGATGTTCTTTGTCCTCTTTACTGCATCCTTGATGCTTAAAACGTTCCCCAAGCAACTCGTTTCCTCCTGCTCGACGCTGTAGCTAGAGACAGAACGGTAGTTTGTGTTCTCGTGAAACTTCAGTGAGCTTGCGATATATACATATATATATATATATGCATGTATACACATATATTATATATGTATATACATGTATATATGTGTTCATACATATGTATGTATATACAAGCATTCATTAGAGGTGCTCTGCGTTGAACACAGGGTCGAACGTTCGATTCTCGTCGTTGCTCATCAAGCCATCCATCCCTCCAAGGTCGGTAAATTGAGACCAAGCAGCATTGACTCGATACAGTGGTAGGCCTGCACGAGCCATTGTAAAGGCCAGAAATGGATTCATTCAGCTCAAACGAAATTAAAAAATTGAAGACGAATACGTGGCGCATTTCTCAGGGATTAATTAACGCCGAGAGCCTTATCATCATGCATATATGTACAATATATTTATATGTATATATGTATATACATACATATATAAGTGCACAAACATATGCGTGTGTTATATGTACGTACATATGTATATACATATATATATATATATATGTGTATATATATATATATACACGTAAATATGTACTTATGTACATATGCATGTACGTGTGTACACCTAAATGCACATGCACTATATGTATTCGTATAAATGTATATATACGCGTTAATGGATAAAGGATAAAGCTGTCGGCGTTGATCGGTTCCTGTAGGATGCGCCATCCATTCGTCTTTCATTTTTCTCAAATTCGTTTTGAGGTGATTGAATGCCTATGTGGCCTTTGCAATGACTCACAGTGGCCTCACGCTGTATCGAGGCGGTGCTGCTTATCCTCCCAGGCAAGTCTAAGACCACTCTGTACCATTTTACCGACCACCAATGGATGGTTGGCTTGGTGAGCCATGAGTGCGAGATCGAAGTATCGACCTTGTGTGCGACACACAGCACCTCTAACCGCTGCGCCACATGCCCTATTTGTACGTATACATGTAATACATATATACATATATATATATATTTGTATATATATATGTATGTATGTACATAGATGTCAAGCTTCGAGATTAGTGTTTTTAGCCGCATGCGCATTACAACATTGGTTAAACTAAAGTTCATAGACGTTCTAAGATTGCTGTTTTATGAAATTACAATATTCCACTCAGCACTAGTAAGGGTAAATGAAACTTGACCGTGTGGCGCAGCGGTCAGAGGTGCGTTGGGACATGCACGGTGTCAGTTAATTGATCGCGCTTACAAGACGCACTATGCCTTCCAATCCCTCCGTGGTCGGCAGCGGTATCAGACTTGCCTGTAAGGATAACAGCACTCACTTGGTGCATCGGTTGGCCACCGTGGATCACTATAAATGCCATATGTGCACTTAGTTATCTCTAGAGATACATAGAGAGGAACGCATAATGTATCCCTTAAGAGTTGATCAACGTCGAGAACTTTATCCTTTTAAACCAAGGTTGACAGACTAAAAACTAAATGATCTGTGGTGTTGCAAAACTATTGACTTATTGCAGTTCTTGCACGAATTGAATGACCATGAAGAGCTCTATGATATCCAGCTGTATGTCGGAAAATTGCAGGATTCAAGGCGTCGAGTGAACAATGTGAACCAAGTAAGCGTTATCAGGTATTATTACTCTTCTTAGTTATCCAATACTCTTCAAGTTGACCTTTTTTCTTTGTGGTAATGATTTTAGATTGATGCAGAGTCTTATAAACTTCCCTATGGGCGTATAGGTGAATTTTGCCTTCTTCAAAGTCTGGGATGCGGGTTTTTTCCGTTATCGGGAAATAGAAAATATCCGACCTCATTTTCTAAACAGGAACTTTTCTTAACAGTAATACTAATCATTCGAAAGCTCAAATCTCTGGCTAGAGCTGTACGTACGTCGTTTCTCAAAACACCCTTTTACACCCCTGTAAAATTTGAAATAAAATTACGTTTTACATTGGTCGCGCAGTCTTATTTTAGGTTTGGTGGAAGGACGAAATGCACATGGACGTGTGGAAAAAATCTTTCAATATCGGAGTCATACGTTTTATCTGTAGTTTCCTTTGAGGCAGAGAAAAAATTGCCAATCGAGTGACAAAAATCGCACTTCACATTAGCTCTATCAATCGATCGTGGCGGGCTGCGACATCGAACCTGCGACCACCAGACCCGTTAATCTAGATTAGCCGATAAAAAAGCCCACCAGAGATGTGAATCTTGATCTTACTTCCCCTGTCACACTGCAGTGAAACGGTTTTTCTAGAAGATAAGCAAAGATAAGCACGGCGTTGGAATTGTGGAAACTTATACTATCGAATGCTTACTAATAGTGTAAAGAAGAAGCTCTGTATTGCGAATAAAACGCATATATGAAACACAAAAGTTTTGCTTTTGCCAAAGCGTTATAAAATGGTCTTTTCGAAAAAAGAGCGCATACTGCGCTACCCAGAAATTTAAGCTTTCGAATGGTTATTAACACTTTTATGAAAAGCTTTCGTGCAGCAAATGAGGTCGAATATTCATTTGTTCTCGGATAACAAAATGATTCGGATGAGATGGTCTACAACTCAATTAGTCAAATTTCTTCTCTTGAAGTGATGGAAGAATTGGTTGACTTGGTTGTAAACAATCTGATCTTTCCAAGCTTTCAGGAAGGCGAAGTCCGCCGAAGCGTCAGCTCTTTACAAATTTCATTATCAGCCTCATGGTTCAGCTTACCAAGAATTAACTGTAAATAATTGAAGAATGCAGAGGTTAGAGACAGTCGGTTTGAGAATCACCTGCGGACTTTCTGCTTTATAGCTTTTATACTTGGTGAAAGCACGTGTCGCGCAGTGGTTAGAGGTGATTTGCGACAACATCATCGACCAATCGATGGTCGATGGTTCGTTTCTGCGTTCAAGGCCTACGAATGCAGGTGAATTCGTGGCGCATTTCTCAGGAATTAACCCCTAGAGTTTTTAACCCTCAATGCTTTGTGAACAATTCAGTGCTATTCAAAACCTCAAAATTAGAAGGAAGATGAGCTTTCTACAAACTTCATGATATGTATGACTATTAATCTGCTCAGGGGACTCTGCTAGGGCAAAGAAAATCTTCCAGCAATTTAGGACATTAAATTATTGGTTTCGTGAATATTTAGGCTACTAACAGTGCTTCTGTTGTGATGATGTGCTAATATGATATTTTGCAGGTGATAGGAAGCGTACATGATCGTTTAAGTCGTGTCCAACGATTGATAGCTCGAGAAATCTATAAGAAAAAGAAAATGATCAAAGAGACAGTAGTGCCTCCTCTACCAGAACACTAAGGATGGCTTTATATCTCTCCATTCTTGTATAGATACCCCTAAACCTTCGAAATTTTTTAGCCTTGATCATTTTGTATCTACGAAACAGCTCCTAGTCAGTGCTTATTATCTAAGATTCTAACTCTGTGATAACCCTAATTGCTATATCATTACTTATATCTGATCAAATTGAGAAGAAATCATATTTTTCTAATCATATCCGCGATATCGATG
>JAHQIW010002199.1:0-77151 GCA_019055375.1 Parelaphostrongylus tenuis | reverse complement strand
CGTTCAGTTACCTAAATTTGAGACCTAGCGTTATGATAAAACTGAAAAGAACCCTGGTGGCGGAACATCGCGGAACGAATGCAACTCTCTACAGCTAAAAATATCAGACAAAAAATACTTTGCTTATTTAACATTAGTTCATATCAGAGTGTGGCAATGCACCGTTTTGACTTATTCAACGTTTCATCTTGAGCAATAATTTTCTCGTTTATGCTACTCTTCAAATTTTCGCGCATCCGCTAGAATTCTGAGTACTGGAAAAACTTGGGATTTGAAATGGCTCAATTAGCGACTCGCTCATTCAAGAACTTACATTTGAAGCACTGTGCCATTAAGACCCTCATTCTCACCATATCAACAGTTACCCGTCATTGGAAGTATTGTAGGAAGCGCGAATGTGGCTGTACTTCCCATCGTGCCGTGCCTTGAAAAAAAGTGGTGAATAGAATAAATAGAATAACGGTAAAAGTAAATAAAAGTGTATATTTGGAAATTTTCCACAGTTTGTACTGCATCAATAGCTGACATGCGGCGCTTGTCGGCTGATTTGAATTAGGTCGCATAAGTTCTCAGTGAACTTCCTACGGGCTGCTGCCTGTGGTATTCCACATTGTCGAATCAATCTAAGCGTTTCTGTAGACAGACATCTCTCAATATTTTTCGATCTCTCGGCTTTCATAGTGCTAATGCGAGTTATTGCATGAGACGTATTGTTTGTTGACGTTGTTGAATAATACGGGGCCTTTCCAAGAGCCGACTCTATCTGAACAAACTTCGGCTGTGATAGTTTCCCGGCTTTTTTCAAACTCATCACCTTTCCACGCTTTCGCGAAAATGACATAATGCCCGAAGGCGTGGATCTGATAACGTGCAGAACTTCGAAACACTAGGGAAATTGGTTACAGAAAATCATTGGCTTACTATAATGTAAATTTCGCTATGGTACTCCCCGCCAATACTCCCACGTCTTCTGATGAGAAGAAGCATCTGGACTTGCTAATTATCTCAGAAGATTTTGCTCATTGTGACAAGCTCAAACATCGTCGTACAAACCTCGTTCCATTCCTATTCGTAAAGCCTAATGTGACTTTCTTCTCTCCAGGCATATAATAGTACGTTATGGTCTAGACATTAATTTGCTAAACATCGTTTATCCTCACAAAAAAGAACACAAAAAGTCAGTGATTTGAACTGATGAAATAAGAAATGGGCGAAAACCTGGGAGCCGGAAATCGCTAATGTTCAACATGCATGTTTCCATAGTGTCACAGTCACTCAAAAGCTTAGTTTTACTATTTCATCAAAATCAACTCTCACTGAACAATCAATTTTAGTTTAAAAGAATTGTGAAGACCCGAAAGCCGATAAGATAAAGACTAAGGGAAGTGTTGGCCTGGCCAAGATACCCATGTTCATCTGAATTTTCTAACAATTATCTGTGACTGAAAAGTAAGCTCTCGCAGTTTCCACTCACTAGTGAGAAAACTTTAAATTTCTTTCTCTGTGTAGCACAATTGACTGATACACAAAAATCTCTATAGCTCTGTATGTGTTGAATAATATAAGATCTGCTATCGACCGCTCTCTCACAGACCCTCTCGAAACGAAATAATCTGGTAAGGATATGACTTGTTTTGAGCCGACAGGTCTAGTGCTGTATAGGCGTTTATTTCATCCTATGGAACTCATCAGTAGCACCCTCCTTCGATTCCGTCGTTCACTTGAGGCTAAATAATCCTCTAAAGGAATCGACGCCAAGTAAAAGATAATGACCCCAAGTCGGATAATGGTGTTACCTGACGTTGTAGTGAAGGGCAGTCGAGCTTGCGGCTTTTATAATAAAAACACCTCTGCTACTGACGCTCTTTCACAAACCCGCTCAAAAGGGATCGACGGAACCGAAGGAGGGCGCACCGAGGAATCCCAATAGGATGAAATAGGCGCCTATATAGTAGTAGACCTATCGGCTCAAAAGAAATCATATTCTCATCAGATTATTTCTACTTGAGCGCATCCGTAGAAGAGCTGTGGATAGCAGAGATACGATTTATTCTGAAAGCCATGAGCTCGACTACCGGTCACTACAACGTCAGGTGATACCATCATGCGACTTGGGACGATTATCTTTCACCCGGCGTCGATTCTTTTAAAGGATTATTTAGCTTCAAGGGATTGACGGAATCGAATATAAGGTCATCAAATTATTTCTCTGTGATTGCTAAGGTCGTTGAAGTGTTCCATTATGGTGGACTGTTGGCAACCGTCAATCCGCTCTCACATCTCTTGTTGGTTTTGTGATTTTTTGCTGTTGTCTTAAAATTGTAAGTGTAAACCATAATCTCAGTGTTTCGAAGGTGATATTGTGAAAAGCAACACTTGCAGAACACTAGAATCGGCCATTTCGCTTCTAGACAGTACACCATTATTTCTAATGAAGGTGACGTTGCGGTTTGAGTGAAAAGGGTATAATTCTCAGTGTTGGTCAATCCTCGATGGATGCGTTACTCGCTGGTCCGCTCAAACATGCTTAGAGGTGGTTGATCGAATATCTGACCTAATGAGTCTTCCTGAGGGATGCGCCAGGCATTCGTGTTCAATTTTCAACTTCGTTTCAGGTGATTGAATGGATATCTGCCTCTACAATGACTCGCGGTGGCCTCTCGCTGAATCGAGTCAGTACCGTTTACCTCCCAGACAAGTCAGAGACCAGTCTGATACCAATTTACCGTCCCCGGTGGGCTTCTTGAGCCATGAGCTCGAGATCGAACCATTGACCTCGTGTGTGACGAAGTGCACCTCTAACCAATGCGCCACATGCGCTCTTTGCAGTTATGAAGAGCTTATTTGACAACTATTGTTTTAAATTCAATTTTTTCGACGTAAAAAGCATAAAAATTTTTCTGAGAAGAATGACGTGCAGAAGACAGTTTGCTAACTAAAAATCAACACATGTTATTGCATTATATCATGACTCAGTGGACTCCGAGATTGAAATTGTTGAACTCTTCCTAGTCTGGCGACTTCTCCAGGCGCGGTGAGTTTGATAGTCGTTAGCAATTCTTCAACAAATTACAGTATTAAATGAATACTAGCATTCACACGGAGATAAAAGGTCAATGATTGATTGAGACGCTCCAGTCCTCATCAATGTTTAAAAAAATGGCTTCTTTCGAACGATGAGAGGCTTCAAATTTCATTGGCATCGGCAACAACGCAAACTCAAATTTTGATTTCTGTTCTGCTCATGGAAGCTGGGTTCTTCCATCCTAGAACTCCGGCAGCGACCTGTTTTGTTTTCGTGAAATCAGCAATCTCGGGAGATGTCATTATTGATGATGCAGTATAAACATTCCTAAACGAAAGATGATTTAGACAGAAAGTATAAGGAATCAAAAGAGAAGAATCATCAGAGTAACGACCCAGTGTCTTTCAAATTGAAATAAAGAGTTAAAGCTGAGATATAGGTGAACGTTCATGATCTTCTAAATACGTGTTTTGAATATAAAAACCGTTAGTTACTGGGTTGGTGTCGCTATAAATGTAAATACACCTGGAAAATGCTTTCTTTATCATGACTGAGCTCAAAGCTTCACGAAAGTACTAACTACTCAGACTACCATCTTGCAATGAAATCTATCAGAATTACTTCACGAGAAATGAACCAAAGCACGTTGAAATGTATAGGACTTGGAATGCAACGGACTCTTTTTCATTTCACTCTAGTGATGCTCTCCTTTTGGTCTTTTGAGTCGATCAGTGGACATACTCTGTATGGCTTATCTGTAGTAGTAGGGTACACTGCGTTACAGATTATTTTACTCCGATTCTTTGGGAATGGTGATATAGAAAACTTTTGTTACATAAGGTCGTTCACTACAAGGTTCAGTTGTCTCTGTTTATTAATGCCGTAAGAGTATTCTTTGGTGCTTATTGCATATTTCTTTGTATTAGAGAATAAAGAAAACTGCAAGACTTCAAATCAATTCCAAAACCCGACTATCTATTGACCTCAGCAAGGTTCAATATTTCGCAATTTTTTGTGATCAACCATAACAGGGGGATGCTATAATGATATCCACTTGAACAGCTGGCGTTTCGGTGGATTTCGCCTCCCCTAAAGCGTGGAAAGAACACGTTGTCTACAAGGAAATCAATCAGATACCTTCAGTACTTCGACAAAAAATTCACTTCTCGATTTCAATTGCATTATTCATTCGAACAGAGCAACTTCCAAGCGTACGTATTGTTTTGTAAGGGTCCTCTGCTACATCGTCCAAACAGAGAACGATCGTGTAGAGCTGACATGGACTGCCAAGGCTCCTCCACATCAAAATAACAATCTTATTTACTCCATCAACTCTTGTGTGATGACGAGGCATTCGTATCTACAGTTCATGCTTGGTGTCACGAAATCAGTCTAAAATGTTTATAGAGTCTTATGCGCAAAGATTTTCTATTCTTTTACGGAGATGGTGACATCTACGTCAAAAACTTATCCTTATGAGTCTATCTCCTATGTGTTCTACTTCTTAAGCTAGCCTTAACTAGTTGTTCTCATATATGGGCACAAAGTGACCTACCTATTTCGCCTGTATACTGACCGATGCACGCTCTACAAAAGATTAGACAACTGTACCCTTAAACGCTCAATGAACGAGCTGTCTCGTCAAACCGTTCGATGGCATTTCAGCTACTGTTACTGATTTCTTCCAAGATTGCACTTTTCAAGCAGTATTTTATAGTTACACTTACTATGCTGGGAGAGTGTAATAGGCTGAACAGGACATTTTTCGCTGTTATCATCGTTGAGGTGCGGATTTCTTCTAAACCTGTCTCAAAGAGCCTTCGTGACCACTCAAGATGGTTAGTTGCCGAACCAGTTCTAGCTTATACCTTCCGCTTCCTTTCTGTACATACACTGGAGGCTAGTCGAATTGTGGTTTTCAGAAAAACCCTCTGTACTTGACAGATGAGAAAGGAGGCAACAAACCAGTATGTTTTTGTTACTCGGCTTTCAATGCCTTGGTGATGCAGTCGTTTGTGATATTTAAACATCCTATGCACTCCGCCTGTTCATTGAACAATTCAAAGCATCTAATATAATCTTTTATATTTTAGCAGTGGAGCAATGGCCAGGGATCATTATTGGGGATTTCACTTTAGATATTTGAGCAATAACAAAGGTGCTGTTCTCTTAACAGCCCTTCATTTGGGCAAAATATTTCTTGGACCATCCAAAAAAGAACAGTTCAGGTACTCTTTTAAAGAACCGTAACAGCCACATCGACAATCCATACATAATTATCACTTGCTCCCAGGTGTCGTTTAAGAAGCTCGTGGCTGGTTTGCAATGCAGAGCCATTCGACACATTGGATTAAAGGGCTGTTTATTGAAAATGACTTTATTACGCACGCATTGTTAGGATGCACGTTGCGCGGACAACCCAAAAACTTTTGAGCGCTCCAAGAAGGACTGAAATGTGTTTGAACAACTGGGATTTTACTGTAAGCAACCGTACCGTTCTGTCTGCGGCTTGCCTAACAGCTCATGATGGGTATAACTTCAAATATTCATCGACTGATATCAAGACCTCTTAAGAGTTTTGACACCGGAGCTATAGACACGCAATTTATTAACCAGAAGTAATTGAAATTGCTTAACAACACTATTCATAGTATGGGATACTAGCTTGAACACATTTCTGCCATCTCCCAGGCGACAAATCAATACCACACTCATAGAACTCATCATACTTGAATTCAGGAAGAGTCGTAAATTTTCGACACAAATGATTGATGTCTCAAAAAATTGTTCTTACTCAGGAAGCGCTCCAGTGACCTGGAGGAAATGATAGTTAGATGGCGACAGGTTAGGACTGTACGGGAGATGATCCTGCAACTGCCAACCCATTTCGGTTCTACTAGACACAAACCCTTGAGCATTTACGCGGTTAATGTTTTTGAAGGCGATTTGTGCATTGCGCCCCAAATCGTACTCGCCAAGCAGTAAATTGTGATAAAGGGTTCACTGAGCGGTCACAATTCGGCAAATATGAGAAATATTTGGAATCAATAGAAACTCAGGAAATTCTGCACAAAGTGGTATTGATTTAGCTGCCTGAGAGATGGCGAGAAATGTGTCCAGGCCGACGGCGTGCTTTGAATAGTGTTGTTAAGCAAACTGAATTACTTCTGGTCAATAAATGTCGTGCTTATTGTTTTGGTGCCAGAAGCCTAAAACCTAGTATATGCTATTTGGGTTTCACAAATGTAGTGTAAGAGTGGTCATGTTGGTAACTAGACTTTCAGTCATGGAATAGTAGATGATTTTGAATGTGCCGCTTTTGGTAGCGGAAAAGACTCTTAAAACTTCTTGGAAGACGGAAGATATATGAGAGAACATCTTGAAAATGCTTTCTGCAGCCATGAGAAGGAAGAGAAGGTATGAGAACGATGTTTGAGATGCTTTGAGGAAGCATGGCTGTTCCTAATGGGGCACGCTCCATTTCACAATTGAGTCCACGTTTTTCAATCTTAATCATTTATGAAGCATGCTTTCATAGGGTCCCACATAATCGACTTGGACTTCGAGACAGACTCCACAAAAAGTCTAGGGCTGAAGAACATACTGGAACGAGCAACAGTAGAGGTTTTACCACTTCCTCCAGTTCTTGGAGCGTGCTATGAGCAACATGGTCCAAACAATAAGGCTGATTGAATTTTCGTAAATTTGCGAGGGAAACTCTTGAAGTTCTCAATCACTGATGCGCCAAAAAGTGCTCATACACCATCAGATAAATTGAAAGTTGTTCCCTAAACATTTGAAATGAAGGTTCGCTCATTATTTCTGCTGTATTGATAGGGTTTGGCTCACCAGGATTGAGATAACCTAATTTATCCGGACTCTAAGAACGCGAAATTCGTCGAAACGTCAGTTGTTCAAATAAACTTGTCATAACAACATCCTGATCTTGACAGTTGTGAAAAAGCTGAAAACTGTGGATTAAGCCTGCAGTTTGCCTGATTTTATATTTACCAGTCGTGTACTGGATAGGAAAATTCATAGATCAGCTGAGTTAGAATGTCGTCATCATGATATATGAAATAAGTGGGGTTGTCACCTCAATATTTGAAATAAGCGGGAATATGGGTGCACTCATACCTGTTCACAGTCACACCGCAGACGGACTCAATGTGAGCGAATTGTTTCACTTCCGAGACACCCCAGCCAGCAAAGGGTTGAAAATCGAAAAAATTGTGCTGACTTTCGCCGGCTAGTCCGGGGGCGTAAACAATCCAATACCATAATATTCAACAATAAATTGACGCGTGAGTTAGATAGGCTGCAAATTTGAAAGCCTAGCTATATATTCATCTTATTCACGTTAGGGAGAAAGATAGAAAGTACGAGAATGGTCAAGAAGTCAACATACTCCATTCAACAAAGCAACAGTAGTAGAATCGATGTGAGATTAAGTAAAAAATATATTTTAGGCCATAAATTTCAAAAGGGAAAGTCATCTTGTGATTTTTTGAGGTATTGGTGACTGATCGATCAGTAACTATAGATACAATGGGGGAGATCTTCGACATCTTCAACGTTACATTAGTGAGCTCTCTATTAAACAAGCTTTCACTGTTATGGCACTCATACAGTGCTAAACAGTTCGATTTAACCGATCTCTCACAAGAGAAACCCCTACATATAGAATTAATCGACGCCGAACAACAAATCACCGCCAGTTAGTTGATAAAATTCCACGACATTGCAGTGACCAACAGCCAAGCACATGGATGATAAAATAAACCATATCTGTCCATTTGACTGTTTTTATAGGCCTCGCTCAAAATCCTTTCCTCTACATGTGTGTGCTCACCCCCTTGTGAGGAATCGGCTGAACCGGCAGCGTGCTACTGATGAGAATGCAGCGCTGAAACAGCTGTCTATCACTGTATAAGTGTCATACCAGAATTTGATAGGCTCAAAATATGTTATCAGATTATTACTGTTCTGAGAGAGCTCGGGGCGGCGTGGTGGCATAGCAGTTGTGATGCTCCTCCGAGCGCTAGTGTAGCAGAGCTCCATATCCAACCCTTTCCGGTAGTCAACAACAACGCCCCTGCCAGGTCATCCTCAAGATTCCAAGGATATTAGCTAAAGCAGCATTCTACAACGCTCAAGAAGGAGACGAAAAAACTAATTGAATACTAGAAGTACTGGAATGTGCACAGTGATGAAAAATGCTGTGAAGATGGATCAATGAAGTGTCAAGTTCAAAGTGAGCGAGGTCTTTAAAAACAGTCGAGTGAAAACATATAAACAAGCTTTTCTTTTCAATGACGAAGAGAGCAAAGTTGGAAAACTTCTAAGCAGCCGTTACTTTGAGTTAGTTGGGCTCAGAATAAAAATTTTTGTAACTGAAGCGGGATACATGCTTAAGTCTGTGCAAATTTCAGCACTCATAATGATGATAGGTAGTAAATATCTCTCACCATAACATTGTACCGTCAAGAACCAAACCGTTTGTTATCAGACTTCTGCCGTAGTAATTAGTGTAGATGCCAACACGAAGCCGATATCGCTTAAATCAAACTGCTTTTAACATGAACAAAACTATTTCTTGCTCTAACTGACTACGAAATCTTAGTTCAGCTCTTGCCACAATGCTCAGATTGAAATTATTGTTTTCTACTACGCTAGACCAGTTCATTGGTGACGTTACCTATAAATGATTGTTGGGACTTATTTCGTGCACCTAACTTATCCTTTGAATAATAAATAATGTAAGCTAGTAATGAAAATAGAGACTTTTAATTCAAATCCATCTTAATAGTGTCTTCGATGTTGAAAAATTTGTTTTCAGTCCTCGAATCACGGCCACTTTTCCATCAAAATAAGGAAACTATTTCACAGAACACACGTGAATCCACACAGTCACGACGTCAATTCCTGATCTGGTCAGATAGTGGTACATCTCGTCCAACTGCATTGCTCCTGTCTCTCTTGAATTTGGTTGTGGGGTCATATAAATTTCTATGCCGAGTCCCGCTGAAGAAACGAATGTTAATTGGATAAATTTCTATTGAGGAATTGAGTAAAATCGACGTTTTACGTTTTTGGTCTGCCATATCATAAAAGCGAAAGAAGACTGGCAAATTCGCTCAGATGTCCCATTAAGGTTCATCATTTTAGAAGGTTTTTTTGGTAACGTACGTCCCTAGGGATGCTCCCAAACCATCGGCATGATAGCCATATCAACAAAAACATCACTTGTATGAGAAGAGGTGAAAAAATTGATTAGTTGAACTGATTGAAGCAGAGAATAGTTGCTCAGTAAATTTTTTTTTGCATTGAGAATGGACTTTTCCTGAAGCAAAATTTTATTGAGAGTACGGTCAAAATATGGTATTCGCAAATTGAGAATTATGTTTGTTGATCATAATAAGGCTATGATCCTGTTATTTCATGCCAACAACATATAAAAATCTTTATTTCTTGATGCAGTGGACTCTCTGAAAGCATTTGCAACAAGGAATTGCTCATCGAACAATTCGATGAACTTTTACATGACAATTCATGCAAAGCGTGACTTCTTCATTTCCGTGGAAAATTATCTTTGACGTTCAGCATTCATGCCTTTTCGATGCGATTCAAAAAGTTACAGTGATTCTGTATGGTGTTAGATCGTCAACTTATCACAAAGTTTTTTGTATGAATTCGCCTCTGAGAAGTGCTTAAATTCGATGGGCTTCTAACCATCATTGCTTGGTTTGTGGGCGCTTGTCACTGTGCTCACTAACGAAGATCTGTGCTCAAACCTACTTCTCTCAATTTTCGACTTCTTGCCGTGCGCCATAGGCAAAGTAAGATTATTTCCCTTATTATCAAATGCATACAAGAAACAAATATAGTTTTCAGCAAGGATGACTTATAGGCTTTTACATAGGAATCCGGATAGTCCTCTTATTCTATGTAAACGATACTGCTTTTTTTGCATTCCATAATCTAGCTTGGCACTCAAGACCATTTCCGTTTTCTTCACTGATCTAATTCTTATTGTCTTGCATTGATTTCATTGCAGATCAAAGACCCGTATTGTTCATTATTTCAAGTGGGCATCACCTCCAACTTAAGCTCATCTGTCTGTTTTTCTGTTCATCAAAAAATTTTAACCAGTAAAACGAACCTCTTTACGCATTTTGTATGTTGCAAACAATGCTGGGATCGACTTGACCTTCACCAGCTGGAGAGTAGCTCCTTAAATTACATTAACACGTTACTTGTTCACTTACGTTTTGGCAATATTGTTAATATCACGCATTTTTTCGTTAAATTGAGCATTGATCAAGAGCGTGATGTTTACTTGAAAAGCATTCATGAGATTGCTCTCTATCCACTCAAGACGACATTTATGGCTGATCTGACCCACTTGAAAAGCTGTAAACGGGAAGTTAAGAAAAATTTAGCTAGTCTAGTGCTTTTGAGCGAACAGAAATACTACGAGATCTGAATTATTAGCTTTGGAAATACAATGGCTTCTCCGCACACTCACCACTTTCTCTGATTTTCCACCAACTATTTAGCGTGGAGAAAAATCGTAATGAGCTGAAACAGATGAATAATGAATACCTTTCGCATCGAGTTATCAGATGAGATATTACACGAGATCACACGTGATAGCAAAGCATTTTTTTCTGCCGTTCGTTTTCAAAGTTTTCAAATTATCCTGTATACTTTTACAGCATTCCATGTTGAGTTCCACATTCCTGTGTGAGAACGGTAATATCTCCTTCAAAATCTCCTCCGTTGTGTCTCCCTGCTTTATTCACACCTAGTGAGGCATTTGTCTAACTCCGATTTTACCGAGTGTCATTTGTATCACTGTCGTCCCGTTGTTCGCCGAGTGGCTCGAGCAAGCACGAGCAACATGTCCATTTCTAATTACCGCGTATTAATGTAACCTAACGGGTCCTTCTCGCTCTAAAAATTCGTTAAGCATCACACCTTTCTTCTAAGCATCTCGTGGAGAAATCGGACCATCGGATTGGTGTTCGTTCTGTAGAACGCTTGATATCCCTAGAATCCAGTCGGTAACGGCTCTCGTTCATTGATTGCCGTTGAAGCGCATCACGTGTCCGGCTCACCATATTTCCGATATCCTGGCGTGTAGATTGGTATCTTTGATGTTCGATCGTTAACATAGGTCGGAACTTCGTATCCTTTCTCTCGTTTGCGAGATACGGGACTCTATCACCAGCATTACGACTGCGCTTTTATAACGCCAAGTGATCTTTCATGCTGCTTAGATAGCGACCAGGTTTCTGCTATGTACGTTGAGGCAGGGATAATCGTCGAGTCGAAAAGGTGCGTAAGGATTCGGATGTTCTTTGTCTTTTCCACTGACATCCTCGATGACCTTAAGCTCTTCCCAAGTCCCCCGTTTCCTTCTGCTCAACTCTGAAGCTAGTCCGTGCATCATGTTGATTTCATGGCCTAGGTGGACGTAACTTAAGGAATCGGAGATATTCGTTTTGTTGGGCGTGGTAGGGGCATTGAAAACTTACCCGTTCTTCATAAATATAGCTTTCATTAGATTCAGTCGGAGACCAGTCTTTCACAGACGTTGTCGAAATCGACCAGCATATGCCTGGTAGATACTTAATGTTATAAGCACGTAAACACCAGCAAAATAAAGATGGTTTGATTTTTGGCCATCGATTTTCGCTCCCATATCGCCCATTTTAATGTTCGCATGATGTTTTGGAGGGTGGCAGTGAATAATTTTGGCGAGAGTGTATCGCCTTGTCGAACCCCTCTTCTTACGTCGACATTAACATCGTTATAGAATGGCGATATTTTCGTTGTGAAATCTTTTATATCACTCACGAAGAAACCTTCGATACCCGAGAAAGTACGCACTGGTTGTCCAGAACCTCTATGAGTGCTTCTGTCTTCAGAGTCATTCAAAGGCTTTCTTCATATCGATGAAAGTGAGGCAGAGCGGTTCTCTTGGACACTCATGGACCTTCAACAAATCTTGTCATCGTGTGGATGTGGTCTGTGGTGCTAAATCCCTTCCAAAACCCTGCTCGTTTGCATGGCTGTATTTCGTCCAGTGTTCTGGCAGTGTTGATACCGATTATGTGCTCTTTTATTTGGAGGCAAAGTGGTACACCTGTTTCGACAATGTAATCGTCACGCATACTTTACAAGAGGCTAGCTAGAAGATGCAGGGATTTATGCATTCTTGTCTTGCGCGAGGTTTCTCCGACGCTGCTCTAAACATCGAGTCGTGCCAAACTTCTTAAGAAAATGACTACATGAAGTGTGTGGTGTACCAGAGAACAGCCGTAAAGTACTGAAAATTGAAATGGATGTGTTCCAAAATTGCCTAGGAAGCAAGCAGGACAAGATGTTCGCTCAGCTGAAGAAGTGTGTGAAGAAGGAACAATATTGTGCTCAGTATTCGAAAGGCGACCTTTGGAGGAGAATCGTCGGTGAGTCAAAGTTATTTGCAATTCTATTAAGTTGAATGCTAAAGTTACACTGCGGAGAAAGTTCGACCACCTTTTGAGTAGATCGCATAATATGATTGTTAGAAGGCATACGGCTACTGCTAAAGAAGATCAAATGAATCACAGTAGGGCAAATAATGCACCAATAAATTCCAGGGTCACGGTATTAGGAGACATAAGTCTCACTGATGGTGCGCGCTCACTTTTAGAACTGGGTCAAAGCTTCTCACCATCGCAGCCCATTCTACATGAGCTGCAAGACAAACTACATGAGCTGCAAGACAAACTCCGTAAAAAAGCTAAAGCCGATGAGATTAGTAGGGAAGAACAATAGCAAGTAGAGACTCTACCAATACCGCCATGTCCTCAGTCGTTCTACAGTCAACAAGACACAAACGACGAAGTTGATAGGAAATTTAGGAAATTCGCGAGCAGAACTTTTAGAAGTCTTATTCATTATCGCGCTAGAAGGTTCCTATCAAATCTCACCGAGATGCAAAAATGTGGGATGAAAGATGTTCGGGATTTCATAAGGCAATGTAGCGACCTGTGTTCGGCAAGGTCGGCTACTGTACCAGATTAGCAACGGGGACTGATCCTCCGTTGCTATTGAGTTGGATGTGTTGAACGCTTGCCACAACGGCTGTTGCTGCTGACGCAAGTAGAATACTAGGTTTATTATAGACAACCCAAGACAACCTGAAATATATATACATATATACAATAATAACATAACAAGAGTACGACAATAACGCGCAAAACCGTGACTTCAATAATGCTGTGATGGATGAGATGGATGAGATGGATGAGGTGGGTGAGTTGGATGAGTAGTCTGCGGGGCCGGACTAGGCGGTGGACCTCGGGAAGCAGTTATGCTTGCCCCGAGCAGACCAGTACACCGAGGATGGAGCCAGTGGGTGATTAAATATATTAGAGAACTGTTGGCCTGTATGCAAGGGCTGGACCCATCCCCGGTGGCGGGCCAAACAGAACCCTAAAGGCTTGGTCCACCGCCGTAGCTCTCAGCTCCGCTCACAGAGTATAAGCGGGGTCAATGGACTATGTGGGCCACGTACACAACAACGAGGGCAGAGTCAGAAGTCTAGAGTCGGGCGGAGACGGAGAACCAGAGGGGACAAAGGCGGCGGAGTAAGGCAAGAAGACACGACCGATCACGACACCAGCACGAGACGAGAACTGAGCGCAGAAGTGGGCGGCCCTGATCGCCGCTCACCAGCAGCGGGCGGCGCGACCATTGGCTGGATCCCGCAGCGATGTTCCTGCGATGGTATTGTCCACGATCGCTCTCAATTGCTCAGAGAAGTAGCGACCGTTCCGTGGAACGGTTGCTACAGGCAAGAAATTATCAGGCTATCAGTTAGCGATAAGGATGGAGAGTTCGTAGTCATTCCCTGACAGATAGATATCGACATAACTAAAAGGCATCTCAAAGATGCTTTGCTTTACCGCTCATCTTCTGAAAAGGAATTTAAGAGGCAGTACCTCAAATCAAACAGTGAGTAGGTCCAAACGGCAAAAGCGGCAGATGTAAGACCATCTATCATCACTCAATTAAAAATCCAATCACCACCATGTCCCGTTTTACACTTGCTTATAAAAACACAAAAGTTAGTATCCAGTGATGATCTGATGTCTAATAATCTATCCACATTCAAATCTAGACCCTTCATCAGTTGTGCAGACGGAACGACGGATAGGATAGCATGGTTCTTGAATTTAATAACAGCCCACTTTGTGAGACACTTTCCAGCCCATCTGACTAACACCCAGATGTTCCTGGACCGTCTGCGCACCGCCAATCCAAATAACGCTTTCGTAATGAAGCCATTTGACGTCACTTCTCTCTATACCAACGTGTCAAATGACTCTGCATCACAAGCCACACACGAGCTTCTTACAAAACATCAAGGAGCTGCCAACATGTTTGGCTTATCGATTCAGCAATTCATGATACTCTTGAAAGAGTGTCTGATTTGCTCAATCTTCAGATGGCCCGGGAAATACTTTGCACAGACTAAGGGGTTGGCAATGGGGCAGCAACTGGGCCTAACCTAGCTATTGCCTTCATGTCCAAAGTAGAAGCTCCAGTGATTTATCGACAGCCATCACTCTGCTGTAAGTATATAGATGATTGCTTAGTCATCTGTTCGACTCAAGGAGAGCTAGACAGATGTTCTAGGTTGCTAGGTGACAGTCAGAGTATATATAATTTAGTGAGACACCAAAACATAAGTGGCTTTATTTTCTGAGCGTGCAACTATACTTAAGCGATAAAGGCTAATATCACAAAGTGGTGCCGAAAGCCAAGTAATAACAATAACCTGGTTCACTATCTCTCCTCTCATCCTTCGCACATAAAAAAGGCGCCAGTAAAAGGCATGTTTCAAACAGCCTGCAGTGTGTGCACCGGAAAGGAGTAGAGAAGAGAATCCGAAGAGCTAGGTCGGGAAATAGCCATTTCTAATGGCTATAACTTTGTAACCCCCGACTTAGGTTTAGAGGAAACAACACGTTCTTGCACGAAAGTTATAGAGAAAGTAAGATCCCGTTTATCCTCCCGTTCTTTCCAAATGAGATAAGTACGGCTACAAAACGTTGTTTGGAAAGAGCAGGCTTAGAGCACCTGGTGTCAGTAACAGAAATACCACCAAATACTCTTAGGCACCAGTTAGTTCGTAATCGTTTATATGACCGCTTCTGCACAACAAAAAAGCTGCGAATGTGCCCTTACAGGCAGAGACGGTGACTGCATGAGCGTAGGCACAGTGTACCTAATCTCTTGCAAAGCGTGCGACGATAAATATATTGGCGAAACGGGTAGGCCGCTCTATGCTCGCATAGAAGAACACCCAAAAACATGCCGGAGGATTTGACATAGATGCCACCATCCTTGAGCACGAGAAAAAAACATTAGCGCAAAAGATACTTGAGGCGTTCTGGATAAATACGACCAATCCAGCTACGAACCGCAGGAAAGAATTCCTCGTAATCACCCGTGATGTGAGTCAGCATATAAGACTGTTGTTTTGATAGGTATAGTGGATTACTGGCCTATGTGATAAGCGTTGCGTTGTTCTTCACATGTTCATTCAGTGCTAGACATATAATAAAATCGGTGAGGATGTTTAAGGTTGACTTTGTGCTTGATGCGATCGAAATCTAGGTCTGACAATTTTCTCTAAAGAAGTGATCGAAGTGTTTGACTGACTGGATTGTAAACGACTTTAACCTTTCTAGGCTTTGACGAAGGCGACCTGCCGAAACGTTAGCTAATTGATAGTGTGAATAAAGTTGGACTTAACACCTCATGTCACGCTTAAAAAGAAAGAAAAAATTAGAGTTACTGAAGCAGCGTAACAAGAGAAATATCATCTTCTTTATAAATGTCGTTGAGTACTAATTTGTTCGATTCAGCCTAGGGATCCAGCATAGCATGAATAGGACATTCAAAATTGGTCTGCAAAGAATGGGCTGTTTTCAACAAGTCTGGACATCAAGTATCTGACGGCAGAGGAATGAGAAGAGTACTAATCCCGGCACGGAGCCAAACAGGCACCGTGCGCGTGATGAGCGGCATTACTATCAACTCGCTCTCCTCGCAGTAAACCCACCATTATTCTGTATGCTGCATAATTTTGGTGTAAACAAAAAAGGTCCTCCATTCATAATGAAAATTTTTGATAATAGAGAAGAGTGGCGTTTACATCAATAAAGATTTCATTCTTCACAGACTGAAACCAGAAGCTTAGTAGTGTATTCATGGAGTCGCGGATCTTCTGAATATACTCAGTAGTATATATATGAATCGCCAAGTTAATTAAGCTAATTACTGGCTGTCTGAGTGTTTGATTTCAATTCTTTAAATGCATGTGTCGCAGTTGTTGGTTTGAATTTTGCCTCCTAAAATCATCGCCGTCGTTTATTTTTATTAGCAGAACGGTAGAAGAGAAGACGACATGAACCGCAAATCTCTGTGTTGGCCACATATGTATACGGTTCGCTGTGGAATGAGGAGACGCGTAGAGCACATCACAGTAATTGACTTGAGCTGAACGCATTCTACTTCAGATTCTTCAGGAAAAATTTGATTATTGTGTTCCATTTCTTTCTGTGTGTTTTCTTTTAGAAGTCGTGATATTTACTTGATGTTTTTTTACTCAGTTTTGAAGCATGCGAATCACTCAGCGTACTACAGACTTTAGAGTGGCCGGATTCACCTTACCTGTAGCAGTGGATTTCCCTGCTAAGCCAAATTTACCTATTCGAGTCCCCGGTATTTTAGCCGACAAAAATTCAGCAAAAACAATCGTAAATGATCAAACAATGAATGCGGTAAGTTTGTAATTCTTAAAATTCGAAATTTTTGTCTTCTCAAAACTTTGAGCAGCTTTCTCAATATTAAGTTATCCTATGGATTCTTCCACATGTCGACACTTTCGCTGTTTCAGTCGTTATTCAATTGAATTGAATAAATCATTGAGTCTAATTTGTAATCGTTGTCATGATTAAACTGATGCGCAATAGTTTACAGTGGAAAGATTGGATGCCTTCTTCTTAAAATGAATGAGGCTGACGATCAGAGAAGTTGACGAGGTCGCTTTGAACAAGTCCCAGTCTATGAATTATTTCTCTCGCAAATGCTGCTTCAGAACACGGAATAATCTTCCGAGCACGTAGGCTCTAGTTGAGCTGACGGGTCTCTGTTGCGAGAAAGCCGAATTGTGGCCCGTGATGCCCTCGTAGTAGATCCAGGACCATCTAAAATGATGATCGGCTCAAGAAAGTCTTGTTTATGTGCTCGCAGCAAATGTTTTTGCTAATGATCACGCGTGCAGAGGAGCGGTTATGGCCGATCAACGTATGAGGTGTTCATCAAGACATCACTTTGCAGTAGTTGGTTTACTCAGATGGTGAGTGATAGTGCTGCGGTCGTATCCCGTGGAGCTACTACAACATTCTCAAACATACGGTGACCTTGTATAGAAGAAAATGCGAGGAATTATAAGATAATCCAGTAACATATTTAGTATGGCTTTACATAATTTGGTCGAAAATTTATCAAAGAATCTAGCTGTGAAAAGCTTTCTCTTTCTCTGAGTGACTGGCGTTCTCGACCAACAAGGTAGTGCTGCCCTCCTTTCGGAATCAGTGATTTCAATTATTTCTAGTGATTTCTAGTGGTTTAATAATCTCTGTGATATGTGAGAACTTACAGTTCTATCACCTAACTTATTTCCAATAATGCTCCTCTAATGCGCTGTAGCAACGGCGAAAAGAGATCTACGTTTCATCTTTGATGTTTATTATTTGCAATTCTGGCGTCTGTGCGTGGCTTCTCTTAAATAGCGAACGATAATTAGATAGCTCTTTGATAGAAAAAGTCATCTACGGAAAGGTAAAGCAAAGTATTCTCCTACAACTACGTCAAACTCATAAATTTTTCCAAAACGAAGAATATTTTTCTAGATAAATAAGATCCTCTTCACTACACCCCTCTTAAAACGATCCCCAAGCAACTCGTTTCCTCCTGCTCATCACTGGAGTTAGAGACAGAGCGGTAGTTTTCATTCTCGTGAAAATTCACTGAGTCTTGCGATATATACGTATGCACATATATATACAGCGTATATATGTTCATATATATGTATGTATGTATAGGAGCGCATGTGGGGCAGTGATTAGAGGTGCTTTGCGTCGAACACATGGTCGACCGTTCAATCTCTCGCTCGCTGCTCACCGAACCATACACTCCTCGAGGGTCGGTAATTCGATACCAAGCAGCATTGACTCGATACAGTGATAGGCCTGCACGAGTCATTGTAAAGGCCAGATTTGGACTCATTCAGCTCAAACGAAATTCAAAAATTGAAAACGAATACGAGGCGCATCTCTCAAGGATAAATCAACGCCGAGAGCTTTATTCATCATACATATATGTAGAATATATGTTTATGTATATATGTATATATTTACATATTTACATGCACAAATATGCGTGTGTTATATGTACGTACATATATATATACATATAATATATATATGTACATATATATATATATGTATATATATATATATATATATATATATATACGTAAATATGTTCGTATATACATATGCATGTACGTGTGTACACATAAATGCACATGCACTATTACATGTACACGTATAAATGTATATATAAGTATTAATGGATAAAGAATAAAGCTCTCGGCATTGATCAGTTCTGTGGGATGCGCCATTCAATCGTCTTTGATTTTTTCAACTTCGTTTGAGGTGATTGAATGCCCATGTGGCCTTTACAATGACTCACAGTGGCCTCACTCTGTGTCAAGGCAGTCCTGCTTATCCTTCCAAACAAGTCTATATCACTCTGGAACCATTTTACCGACCTCCAATGAATGGTTGGCTTGGTGAGCCATGAGCGCGAGATCGAACCATTGACCTCGTGTGCGATGCAGAGCACCTCTAACTACTGCGCCACATGCGCTCCATATATATATATATACATATATATGTACATAGATGTACATTCGAGATAAGTAACACTCTGGTTTTTAGCCGCATGCCCATCACAGCTTTGGTTAAACTAAAGTTCATAGACGTTCTAAGATTGCTGTTTCATCTGTGAAAATTATAATAGTCCACTCAGCACTAGTAAGGATATATGAAACTTGAGGAGCGTGTGGCGCAGCGCTCAGAGGTGCATTGGGACATACACGGTGTTGGTAGATTGATCCCGCTTCCAAGACGCACTATGCCTTCCAATCCCTCCGTGGTCGGCAAACGGTATCAGACTTGCCTGGAAGGATAGCAGCACTCACTTGGGACATCGGTCGTTCACCTTGGATCACTGTAAATGCCGAATGTGCACTTACTTACCTTTAGCGATACATAAAGAGGAACGCATAATGTACCCCTCAAGATTTGATCAACGTCGAGAACTTCATTCTTTTGAACCAAGTTGGCAAACTAGAGCTGAAATCATCTGTGATGTTGCAAAACCATTGACTTATTGCAGTTCTTGCATGAATTGAATGACCATGAAGAGCTCTATGATATCCAGCTGTATGTCGGAAAATTGCAGGATTCAAGGCGTCGAGTGAACAGTGTGAACCAAGTAAGCGTTATCAGGTATTATTACTACTCTCAATTATCCGATACTCTTCAAGTTGACCTTATTTTCTTTCTGTTAATGATTTTCAATTGGTACAAAGTCTTATAAACTTCCCTATGAACGTATAGGTGGATTTTGTCTTCTTCAGAGCTTGGGATGCGGGTTTTTTTGTAATCGGGAAACAGAATATTCAAGCCCATTCGCTAGACAAGAACTTTTCTCAAGAGTATTAGTAATCATTCGAAAGCTCATATCTCTGGCTGGAGCTGTGCTTACATGGTTTCTCAAAACAACCTTTTACAACACTGTAAAATTTAAAATAAGATTATGTTTTACATTGGCTGCGCAGTCTTACTATAAGTTCGCTGGAAGGACGAATTGCACATGGAAGTGTAGAAAAAATTTTTTAATATCGGAATCATACCTTTTATCTCTGCTTCGATGTAGAGAAAAAATTGCCAACGAGTGACAAAACTCGCACTTCAAATTAGCTCTATCGATCCATCGCGGCGGGCCGCGGCATCGAATCTTCGACCACCAGACCCGCTAATCTAGATTAACCGATAAACAAGCTCACCATGTTAATCTTGATCTTGCTTCCCCCGTTAAACTGCAGTGAACCGGTTTTTCTAGAAGATAATGCAGCGTCGGAATTGTGGAAAGTTATGCTATCCAGTGATTACCAATAGTCTAAAGAAGAAGCTCTGCATTGCGAGTAAAACACATATATGAAAAACAAAAGTTTTATTTTTGCCGAAGCCGTATAAAATGGTCTTTTCGAAAAAAGAGCGCGTACTGCGCTAGACAGAAATTTAAGCTTTCGAATGATTATTAACACTCTTATAAAAAGCTCTTGTGCAGCAAATGAGCTAGAATATTCATTTGTTCCTTGATAACAAAATCATCCGGATGAGATGGTCTACAACGTAATCAGTCAAATTTCTTCTTTTGAAGTAATGGAAGAGTTTAGTTGACTGGGATGTAGACAATTCAAAGCCTTTCCAGGCTTTAGGAAGGCGAAGTCCGCCGAAGCGTAAGCTGCTCACAAATTTTATTATCAGCCTCATGGTTAAGCATCCCAAGAGTTAACTGTAAATAATTGAAGAATGCAGAGGTTAGACACAGTCGGTTTTGAGAGTCTCCTGCTTACTTTCTGCTTTGTAACTTTTATACTTAGTGAAAGCACGTGTCGCGCAGTGGTTAGAGGTGCTATGCGACAACATCATGGACCAATCGCTGGTCGATGGTTCGATCCTGCGTTTAAGGCCTACGAATGCGTTGAATGCTTGGCGCATTTTCAGGAATTGATCAACCCTAGGCATTTCTATCCTTTTTGAGCGCATATGGCGTAGTGGTTAAAGGTGCTCTGCGTCGCTTACGAGGTTAATGGTTCGATCTCGTGCTTATGGCTCACCAAGCCATTCACTTTCAGGGATCGGTAAATTGGTACCAGACTGGTCTCAGACTTGTTTGGGAGGATAAGGAGCACTGACTCTGCTCAGCGACGAGGCCACCGCGAGTCATTGTATAGACCAGATGTGCATTCAATCACCGCAAACGAAGTCAAAAATTGAAGTCGAATGCATGACGCATCCCTCAGGGATTGATCAACGCCGAGAGCTTTATCCCTTATCCTTTTTATGCTTGTGAAAAAATCAGTGCTAGTCAAAAATTCAAAATTGAAGGGAAGATGAGCTTTCTACAAACTTCTTGGAATGTATGACTACTTATCTGCTCAGGGGACTCTGCTAGGACAAAGAGTTTCTTCCAGCTATTTTAGGGCATTAAATTATTGGTTTTGTGAATATTTAGCGACTATCAATGCTTCTGTTGTGATGATATGCTAGTATGATATTTTCCAGGTGATAGGAAGCGTACATGATCGTTTAAGTCGTGTCCAACGATTGATAGCTCAAGAAATCTATAAGAAAAAGAAAATGATCAAAGAGACAGTAGTGCCTCCTTTACCAGAACACTAAGGATACTTTATATCTCTTCATTCTTGTATGGATATCCCTAAACTTTCGAATTTTCTTTTAGCCTTGATCACTTTGTATCTACAAAACAGCTCCTAGTCAGTGCTTGTTATCTAAAAGTCTAACTCTGTGATAACCTATTTGCTATATCATTACTTATATCTGGTCAAATCGAGAAGAAATCATATTTTTCTAATCATATCCGCGAGATTGATGTGCTTTCGCTACTTCACAAATTTCATCAACAGCTTTTTGATCGATTTTTGTTGATCAAGAAGACGTGAAAATGCGTTTTCATAGAATAGAACGTGTTTGTACAGCTAGAGATTGTAATCCAGTCATTAAGTGAAGAAACCTTTTCTCCAGCTAGAGTGATAATGCTTCTCATTTTTTCTCACTTTGTATCCAATTTTTCAGTTTTAAAGTTTCAAGAAGCTCTAAGGGCATAAAAGAGGATTATGACGAGCATACTCTATATCATTTAAGTACCGTGATCTTAACGTCCTTTGTGCCTTTCTTCCAAATATCGTCGTGTCATTCATCTTGTCATTTGTGACGCTATAGAATATCAGATATCTAGATTTATTTGTACATAAATCACCAGATAAATCTTGATTGACCACGAAATCGCTTTGTAACGGTGTCACGTTTTTTACCTTTTCTTCTCACTGGCATCTTGAAGCAACCTTGGTTCTGAGGGTTTTTTCCCTAGCGAAGTGTGAAACCCATACAACACCATGTTTTTCTTTACCTGACATAAACGTAGTACTATTGCCTTTCTAAACTCAGATTCGAGTCACATCTTTATACATAACAATTGAGTTCTATTCTCAAAGTTCTCCAGATTGCTTTTCGATATCTTTCCGTTAAAAGCAATAAATGTGAAATTTACGATCTTAGCAGTGAGTATTAATTCGAATTACCAACTTACACTGAACCTCGACATAACTGAAAAGTGGAAAATGAGAAAAAAAACATTGTCTCAAGAGCTTATCTTTATTCACGAGATTGGTATATCTTCTTCAAAATCAGTGGCTAACGTTTCGGCGATTTCGCCTTTCTCAAAGCCGTGTTGTCAGAAATCTTACATCTAGACTTCTTTTTATCTGTATGTTTTAAGCGATGGTATGATGCTATAATACACCCAGTGATGTAGAGTGATGTGCAAAAGTTTTGCGTCGCGTGGGACTCGAGACCACATTTCACCCTATCCAAGGACGCGTGCTTGAACGTTGCACTACCAACGCCAGTGTGAGTGGGTTCTATGTCGATAGCAACTACCTGGGCCAAACCGTTGACCGTGGTAGGTTGCTGACAGATAGATGCGTTGTAGTGTAGAAACAGTGGTGTCAAAACGGGTATCGGTGGTGCAACAGTTCGAGCACGCGCTCCCAGATAGTTTGACATGTGGGTTCGAGTCCCAGCAGAGGCAAAACTTTTGCACATCAGTCTACATCACTGGGTATAATCTTAGAACTGTTGAATGCCGACACCATACGCATCTTGAGAATTAACAGAATAGCAATTTCGTACATGGTTGTCAGTGCTATATAGAACTGTAACGTTGTTCATATGTCACCGGATCTTTGAAATGGTATAAAAATTGTAATAGCGTGTTACGAATTTCTCTACCAAGAACTCTGTCAGAATTCTGGAAGCAGAAAAGTTTGGATTCTTGAGTAGTAGTGAACAATATTTATGGACCATAACGAAACAAAACTTTCTGATGAGTGTGAATTATTTATTTTCATTGCTAAAAAGCAATGTTATGCTGTTATAAAGTGAAGCATTCGAGCCCAGGCGGGAGTTGAATTCGTGTTTCATCCATATAGCAAGTTTGTGCATGCGACTTCTAGTGAAAATATGAAATTTTTAATCTCCGAAAACCTACAAAAATGATAATGAAAATCTATTATGTGCTCCATTGTCGATATTGAGATAGTCTCGTATTGAGAAGATCTCAACATAATGGTCGCTATCCTCGTACGGGAACTCAAAACACCAGCACGCAAAACTTTTGGAGGGTTTTGAATCAGTTCCAAAAAGCGACGAATGAGCTGTTAAAGGAAATACTTCGTAGTTGTGGGTGGCTTCGCTCATACTTCAAGCAAATTTTTGACTTGAAGCAGGCACATCCCTTACTCATTTAAACTCTGCTGCTACACTCTTTCACTAAGAGGAAGGCATACAGTAAAAGCTCTTGAAGAATCTGTTCAATCGCAAGTGAAATCTAGATTTTCAGGATTCCGGTTAGGATCTTAAGAGTATTACGGTGACAATGTTGCATTTTCCATTCTTTGAAGACAATATTCGTCAAAACAATATCCATTTTTCAAAATATACCGTATTCTCAACAGTGTGTCAACTCATTAAGAAAGTACAAATTTATTGGCCGGCGTTGAGGTCAATGGAAGGTCATCTCCTCGAATTTTCACACAATGGACTCACCCCTCTCTTGGATCGTGATAGGATTTCGTTGATAACTTCCAGTTAAACTCAATATCTGAGCGATGAATATCAAGATCGAATCCAATAGAGAAGATTGCTTGTGTGGAGCTTTTTAATAATCACCAAAGTTGTGATTGTAGAAAGTGCTCTATTTTCGTGCGACTCGTGAAATTTAGGAGTTTCTACGCTTATCAGTGCAATCATTTCTTGCCGAAAAGTGAGTTTTAAAGATCACCTGTATCACCTGTCGTCACCTGTCGTCCCGTTGATCGTCGAGTGACTC
The DNA here is from genome assembly GCA_019055375.1 of Parelaphostrongylus tenuis. Taxonomy (NCBI): domain Eukaryota; kingdom Metazoa; phylum Nematoda; class Chromadorea; order Rhabditida; family Metastrongylidae; genus Parelaphostrongylus; species Parelaphostrongylus tenuis. The sequence goes on along the minus strand of JAHQIW010002199.1, from coordinate 52,793 downwards.
GAGCGGGTACCAGCAACTCTTCCATTTTTCCCTATCGCGTGCAAGAGTAGCCCAGTGGGTCCTCCTTGCTCTAGGAATTCGCTGAGCATCATATCTTTCTTCCATCGCTTTCGTGAAGAAATCGGACCAACGGGTCAGTGGTCTTCCTTTAGAGCGCTTGACGTCCCGAGGAATCCAGTCGGTAACGGCTCTCGTCCATCGGTTGTCGTTGAAGCGCATCACGTGTCCGGCCCACCCTATTTTCGATATCCTGGCGTGTAGAACGGCGTCTCTGATTTTCGATCGTTGACGCAGGTCGGAAGTTCGGATCCTTTGTCTCATTTGCGAAATACGAGATACTCCTAGCATCGACCTTTCGACTGCGCGTTCGATAACGGCAAGTGATCTTTCATCCTGCTTACGTAGCGACCAGGTTTCTGCTGCATACGTTAGGGCAGGGATAATTGTCGAGTCGAAAAGGTGGGCACGGAGTCGGATGTTCTTTGTCCTCTTCACTACATCTTCGATGCTCTTAAACGTTCCCCAAGCTGCTCGTTTCCTCCTGCTCAACTCTGGGGCTAGGTCGTTCATCATGTTGATTTCACGACCTAGATAGATGTAACTGGAGCATTCAAAAATTGTCGTTCCGTTGAGCGTGAATGGGCATTAGAAACCCATCCGTTCCTCATGAACATTGTTTTCGTTAGATTCAGTTGAAGACCGATCTTTCCACAGGCCTCGTCATCGCCGTTCAAAGCCTCAACGGCACATATGAGGGCACTTTTGTTTCGCTGCAGATGATCTGATAACGATCATATCTGAGAAGGTGAATGGCTGACTGATATGATAGAGTAATGTGTAAATCTATATGATAGCCAAGGGATGGATGTGTGATAAAGCCTCACTTTCACTACCACACTTCTTCGAGATCTTCTGTCCACGGATAACTAAGCTTCTCTTTTCAATTCAAATAGTTATTAGAAATTTTCTCTACATAAGTCGATATTATATACTATGTGAAATCCACAGTTTCCTTGACTAAAATTGTTTCCTTTTATTCATCATCCATGAATGCCCGTATGTTTGCCTATAGCTATCGATGTGCTTTGATTTTCTTTGACAGCGCTGTCGAATGCTTGCTAAATCACCCTAGATTTCTGGGATAGTCATTCCAGAGCATTTTGAAATTTCTGTTGAGCCAGACATCACCTTTTATAGACCGAAGAAAACTTCTCAGGCAGGTGTAACACCAAAAGGCTTACTCTGAATAAAGCACTTCCCACTGGGAAGATGATTAACACATTGCACGCGGTAGGAACGTCACAGTGTCCGTACCTGATTGAACAATCCCCTTAAGAGGGTCAATCACTACTTCTTCTAGTATGATGTTTCCTGTTCCCAATTTTCGTCTTTCTTCTCTACGAACCGAACATTAGATAGTCTGTTACAAAAAGCCTTGCTTTTTTTGGGTCTCACGGAAAAAACATGCAGAGTTGGGTAAGTATAAATATCGCACTCTAATCCAACGAAAAAAATCTGGAGAGCGGAATGTACTCAGCCTCTAGCGATCATGCCCGTTGATCCACATATACACTGACACACGCCATAGACTGCACATACTTAATTAAATAAACATATTCTGCGATGGTATATTTCTTTGCAAAGAGCTTTTACTAGACTTTCTGTATTCATCACACAGCTCGAGAAAAAAAGATGCCGTGTTGGACCTTGGTTAGAGAAAAGTTCTACTTGCACCTAAAAATATCATGAAAATCTGTTTTTGAATGACTTCAGCAAACTGAAATTTGAGTCGCAATCGACTATCTTTTCAATTCAAATTACTATACTGAACAATAGCTAACGTGCAGGAGTCACAGAAGAACGAATAGATTGTGGGGGAATAAAAAATACTGAGCGGCACAGTATAACTTGAGGCTTTTCATAGCACTTATAAAGTGCTAGACACGCGTTTTCGGTCTTTCTGTCACATCACTAGCACGGTGCTCTTTCACTGTCAGTTCCTCGGCTATATATAATCGGCAACGAACTATTTACACCATCATACGGTGAAATGTTCACCGTGGCGTTCTATCAGAGTGATTGATTGTCCTAATAGCTATGAACTAAGCAATCGACAGTCGACTATATAAGTCATTTGACAGATAATCGGGCAAAGAATCTGAAAACTTAACGTTAGCAGACATATGGATTGGTGTCACAGTTTCAGTGCGGCCGCCATAGCTCAGTCGGTTAGAGCGTGGGTCTATTAAGCCCAAGGTCGCAGGTTAGACCCCTGCTGGCGGCGGATCCTTTTGTGGCCGATTTAATAAACCTAATCAGGCTTTCAAGAAGTAACCATTTTATATTTGAAGCCTCTCATAGTTGGCACATTTTCATGTGAGATGTACGAACAACATCCGCCATGACTCAGTCTGTTAGGGCGTAGTCCAATAAGTCTGGGACCCGCTGGTTCGACCCCTGCAGGCAGTAGAGAGTTTTGCGTCCGATTTATTAAATGTAGTCAGACTTTTCAAGAAATAACCATTTCATAAACATTTAACCGGTTGCCTTCTGCGGACCCAGAAACGTGTCGAACTTCGCCCCTTCGCTTCTCCCCCACCAATCACATCAGTGATTACGTATAGGACCTTGTAGTTCCGATAACCTAGCGCAAGGAAAAAGAATCCGTTTCATGTAATTCGGTCAAATCAGTCTATACCTCACTTCGGAGGAAAACTTCAGCTAGTCGATATTAATCAAACTGAATAAAATCAGCTTTCAAAATATACAAATACTTTATTTACAATAAGCAAGGAACATAAGTATATTATCACACTACATTTCTTTAGCCACACCATACTGATCGGTGTTGAATAGTAGGTTAGCAACATGAATTATTGAACTCTTCAAGCAGTTTTTTTTTTGCACCGATTTTGGACAGTTCTCCACTCGCCCTCACGTAAGTCGGTATAGAACATACGATATAATATATTCAGGAAGAGAAAATCCAAACTCGGGGAGGACAGTCTGCAAAAATAATCCATTCAAGAAAAGTGATCTAAGCTACCTGCGTAACTACCGTTCGACTTGATCAGCAATACTAGGACAGAACTATCCAATCCATAATGAAATGGATATTCAGTTTCTGATGTGTGCACCGTCATGGAGAAAATATGTCACAGTGGAAAGATGTCGCTGTCATTTATAACTATTTTGGTCAATCTCTTCTCAAGTTAGTCGAAACATCGAAAATCTTCGAGAAAGTGTTTTCTGAGCCTGAAAGACGTGCCATTTGTATACCGCATTGCCACTAAACTGGAATTTCTAAGCAACGATGCCTGGAAGTAGCACGAAAGGTAGGTTTTGCCCTTTCAAAGTCTAATCAGTGAGCTTCGATTGTATGCACGAACAATTAGCGACGTCTCAATTTGACGTGAATTACGTCGTAATACCTGAGCTTTCAACCGTTCTTAAACTGAATCCTTTCAATCATGAATAATCATGTAAAGTTACTGCTGATAAACATCGATGAAACATATATAAGTGGAGGTTTCATAATTTCATTTAGCCCGTTGCGTTGGCCTACTAACTCGTACTCACCATACTAAACTACTCATCGCGTCTGCTAACACAACAATGGAAGATCATATATGTTCTGCCAAAGCTACTAACAAGACAAGTCAGTTTAACTCATACTCGGTTGCAACGCAGATCAAGTTTTTGTAAGGAACTTTTCAATGTTATAACTTTATGAAAGTATTTTAGACTAAATGGTTATTAATTATTTTCAGGACTCTGGTCGCTCCCTCCGGTGCTCTCGATCCTCTCTTCATGATAGGAGGAAGTCCTGTTAAACTCGGTGAGTCCATCAATGAAAACGTGAGATCTCTCATTATTTAGTATGCTAGTGACCACCTAGCAGCTTTTGAAATAAATCTGATGAAGCTGTCATTGATATGAAATACTGTGAAGAAGGAAATTCTTTAGGAACATTGACAAAAGTAGTATATACACCGTAAAATAAATATGGATGCATAATTGACTAATATCAAATGCTTTTTCTCTTATAATCAATTAGAATTATGTATGAAGGCTTTGCTTTGTAAGCTTTTTGAAGCTCTGTTTGAAACGTATTTTGGGGTGAAATGTTCAGCGCCTGGTTCGGAATCCAGTAACGAAGGATCACATCAGTAATACTTCGAAATTATAGTATTTTCACCGCTTTTTTCGCAGTGTTATTATGTTACTTATATGACTAAGAGATTGAGTGGTGAACAAAAACACGGCCTCAGGCGGGAATTGAACCCACGTCTCATCCTATCCGGGGAAGCGTGCTCTACCACTACACCACTGAGGCACATTTGCCCGACCACTCATTCTTCAACACTCACAACACTGTTTTTGTTCACCACTCAATCTCTTAGTCATATAAGATCACATCAGTTTCGATTCCGGAATGAAAAGCCCGCCCAACCGACCAGAATAATTTGCAAAGCCGGCAAAGGCAAGACGTTCGATTAAAGGAAATAAGAAAAAGCAGCGTAAGGTTCGTTCGCAATGATGACGTGTGCAAAAACTTTGTGTAAACACTGTTATTACAAGAGCATTATCGACAACGTCAGCCACGAAAGCGCAAGCTTTTGAATAACAACGGCACTTTGACCGTCACTATCAAAGCGCTATGCTTTATCACTAGCATAATACCTCTGCGTGAGAAATTAATAAAGCTTCCTATCATACGATGAAAAACATTTTGCTCCGATTATTGGTGCATTTTCATTCAGCTGCCACGTCAACCGACACATCTCATTAACAAACAGCTTGAAGAGTTAAATAATTCATGTTGCTAAACTACTATTCAACACCGATCAGTATGGTGTGGCTAAAGAAATGTAGTGTGGTAATATACTCAAGTTCCTTGCTTATTGTAAATAAAGTATTTGACTATTTTGAAAGCTGAGTTTATTCAGTTTGATTGATATCGACTAGCTGAAGTTTTTCTTTAAAGTGGAGTATAAACTGATTTGACTGAAGTATATGAAACAGATTCTTTTTTTTGCGCTAGGTTATCGGAACTACAAGGTCCTATACGTAATCACTGATGTGATTGGTAGGGGACAACCGAGGGGGCGGAGTTAGACACGTTTCTAGGTCCGTAGAAGGCAACCGGTTAAATGTTTATGAAATGGTTATTTCTTTAAAAGCCTGACTACGTTTAATAAATCGGGCACAAAACTATCTACTGCCTACAGGGGTCGAACCAGCGGCTCCCAGAATTATTGGACTACGTCCTAACAGACTGAGTCATGGCGGGTGTTGTTCTTACATCTCACATGCCAATGCGCCAACTATGAGAAGCTTTAAGTATTTATAAAATGGTTACTTCTTGGAAGCCTGATTACGTTTATTAAATCGGCCGCAAAAGGACCTGCCGCCAGCATGGGTCGAACCTGCGACCTTGGGCTCATTAGACCCACGCTCTAATCGACTGAGCTATTGCGACCACGTTGTTGTGGTGACGCCCATCCATATGTCCGCTAACGTCAAGTTTTTAGAATTCTTTAACCGATTATTTGTCAAATGACTTATATAGTCGAGTGTCGATTGCTTGGTTATTAGGACAATCAGTCACTCTGATAGAACGCCACGGTAAACATTTCACCGTATGATAGAGTAAATAGTTCGTTGTCGATTATGTATACCCGAGGAACTGATAGTGTAAGGGCACCGTGCTACTGATGTAACTGAAAGACCGAAACGCGTGTCTAGCACTCTATAGGTGCTATAAAAGGCTTCAGCTTATACTGTGTATTTTTTATACCCGCACAATCTATTCGTTCTTTTATGACACCTGCAAGATAACTTTAATTCAGTACAGTAATTTGAATTGGAGTGATGGTCGATTGCGACTTAAATTTCACTTCGTTGAAGTCATTCCAAAAAGTATCAACAGCCAAAAAAAAGATTTTATAATATTCTTCGGTGCAAGCAGAACTTTTATCTAACGAAGGCCCAACACGGCACCTTTTTTTCTCAAGCTGTGTGATGGAAAGAATGAGGGTGGCAATCGAAGAAGTCGGTGTGGTCACCTTTGGGCTGGTTGTAGTCTCCGAAATTTTTTCTCCGCAGTGTTTCCGGGCGCGAAGAATGATAATCTGGAGGAAACATGCCAGGGATATACGTCGAATGTGGTATCGTACTCCAGCGCAGTTTCTCTGAAATAAGTCGGGTCGATTTTACGTGTGAGGTTGACGGCCAATGCATGAGATGTCCATTGAAAACATCATTTTACGGTAACTCTTTCATTTAGATGGTGAGCGATAGTGCTGTGGCCATAGTCAAGTGTCTGCCAAATCTACTAGAACTCTCTCCAACATGCCACCGCCTTTTGATAATAATCGGATTCAAAACTGAATAAAACAATAATGCGAAAAAATGTGAGGTAACCCAAAAGATTTTACACCTGGAGATTACGTAGCTAGTGGTAATACAGTGATGAGATGCCATGTTATGCCAAACATCTCTCTAACATCTTATAAAGTTGCGTTATTATGAGTGCCGCATGTCATTTTAGAAACTCTTGCAGTGATTCAATGCTCCATCTAGCTTCATTTTCCTTCACCGCACCCATCATTAACGAAACTCTTTAGAATTGGCCTCTATTTCAGAAATTTTAGCTCTTTCTAGGAATAACTTTGGATGCCGATCAAGTAAAATTTTGTTGTATTCCTGTAATAGCTCTCTGAGAGCCTATCTTTGTCTTTATCACAACCTTTGTAAACCGGGAGAACTTTTCGCATTTATACCATAGGTTCCCTGCATCTTTTTTTTATGAGAGGGGTTGTTTGGCAGACGGCAAAGGTGAAGCAGAATTTCGCGCATAATGAACGACTTTTCGCTGTAAATAATCTATTGGATTCATTATAATTGGAGCAAAGAGGAAATTTTGGGTACCGTAATAGCGAACATGTTGGCGGGTAAAAGGTATGATACCGCCAAGGTTGCTAATGAGGTGGATTATTACAGCATTCTAATTTTCTTTAAGATATGTATTATCTAGAAAAACTAGTTAATTGATTGTGTAATCATTCTTACTCATTATAAACAAAACTAAGGTGCCTCAATGTCATCAAGTGCATTTTTGGGTACAAATTTCACTGCATCGGACGATAAAAGACTGTTATGAAACTTTTACAGTGCCTTCGAAGACCTTTCAAAATGAAAAAACGTCAGTGTTGTTTTTTCACATCTCAGCTGAGATCGCATTTTGAAAAATTCTCCCACCAATGCGTACTAAGAAAGCCTTCCAAACGTAAGAATAGGGTAGGTCATTCATTATACTGCTGCCAAATGTTGGCTCAGACTCCTAACTTCTGCTGTACAAGGAATTCTCTGATGAAACATTCCTTAAAAATTCGATTCTGAGTGATGTTATGCACTCATAACACACGATCTAAAGGCTTCGATGTCGTTTATCGAAATTTCGCTGGTTATTCGAATAGACCAGATGAGCCCCGAAGCCTTTAAACACAAAAGTTTCTATATCACATCAGCGCAACATTTTTATTAGTTGTCCTTCGCTCCTTATAGGATTTGCTTGTCGTTCAAAGAAATGCAACAACATTTATGTCTTACAATGCTTCTGAAAATATAACTTTTCATAATACCAGACAAAATATTCTGATCTTGGGAGTTCTTCTGCATATGTGCTAGCAAATCAGGTGTCGTATTGGATTTCTGTCAAGATTCTAATAGCTCACTACTCATTTATATACCGCCATATGCATATGTTAGTTTGTGAACGATGTTAGCTATATCGGATTAAATTTATGTGATATGACTATCCAAAACAAAAATAAAAGGGTGCAGCGAAGGAAGGAAAGAAAAGAGGTGAGAAGGATACTCCACGATTTTTCGATGTGGTTATGGAGATATTTGGCTGTTTAGACTGCAGACAACCTGGTCCATCCACGATCTTAGATGGCAAAATCCGCTGGATCACTAGTTCCAAGCAAATATTATGACAAGATCGTCGTGTTTGCTCAGCAGGAGAACCAGTAAAGATAAAGATAATCGAGCAAGAATGTTAAGTGATGTGCAAGCTTCAAGCCTAGTGTAGGGGTTGAAGGGAGTTGAACGACTGTCTCACTCCAACCGGAGTCGCGATGTGTTCATACCAGAGTAGTCAGTTGACTACTGGTTGCTAACAGTTGCGATACCTTTTATCACAGAAACGGTGCAAGGAAAGAAGGCTTCCACGTTGATCAGTGATTGACATGCGCCCCGATAAGGGTGAGACGCGGATTCAACTCTCGTCCAAAGTTCAAAGTTATCATATTACTCAATATTCCATGATTTATGATTTATTACAACGTCATATTATTGATATAAATACCGGGAACTAAGAAATAGTTGTAGATGAAAGTGATTATGGCTCAACAATAACTGTTTTGTAATGCGGAACTTTCCAAGTAAAGCTGCCACACAACCGGAACCTAAACAGCTCACGCCTTTGCGTGAAAAGAGTATAAAGAGTCCTGGAGTATCAGAGTCATAAGTCTTATCAAAAATTTTTTGATAAGAATCTAACATGTTTTGAACTGCTAGGTCTAGTGCTATACAGGCGCCTGTTTCGCCCTACTGGGACTAATAAGTAGCACTCTCCCTCGGTTCAGTCGATACTCTGAGGCTAAATAATTCTCCATAAAGGAATAGACACCGATAAAAAACAATCACCCCAAGTCAAATGATGGATTTACCTGACATTGTGGTGACGGGCAGTCGAGCTTGTAGTTTTTACAACAGCTTTCAAATAACTTTTTTTCACAAAACAGGAATGAACTCCTGAATTTGTCAGCTGAAATCGCATGCCATACGTGTATCGCGCTGCGCAAGAGATCAACTGCCTGTTCGATAAACAGCCACTCATACACCTTGGTTGACAAGAAATGCGTGTCGAGTGAGAAATCCAGTTTTGTTTTCGCAACTACAGCATGATATGCTCCGTTCAGTGAAAAACGCGCTGAAAACGAACATAATTTTGTATAACATTAGCATAATGAAAGCAATCGAGATTCAAGCTATCGAACAACTACTAATGCTTAAAAAAAGAAACGAAACAGCGTTTTTGTTTTTGTTTCTGGAAAAGAATTTTTGGCATGAAGTTGATTCATCGTTGCATTGAAGATACAGTCATGACCTCGGTTCATAATAGGATTTTCAAAATCAGCAATTTTAAATTATTAATCGTTGCATTCCATCCAGGACGGCACCCCCACATTAATTACTCAATAAAATAGCATCGTTATTTCACTGAAGATACGCATGTATTCGATTCCGTCATGCATAGTAGATCTAAGTTCACTGCATATCTGCCTATACAGTGACTTGTGGCTTACCAATCCATCAATTCTGAGTCCTTCATCTTTCTAGTCAAATATGCCTGCGATTCGCCTATTACAGCTACCCAAGATTTCGAGTTCGAAGACAATATTGCGAAATCGACCGTAAGAAGAAGAAGCGCAATCAAGAAATGCTTTTTATTCATGCGTGCTTGAATGACCTAACCTTATCCGACAAAACTCCAAAGAACAGAACGCTTCATGGATATCGCCACGTTCTTAACGAGAAAAGTTCTTCATCTAATCGATGAACTCCATGACACATCAGATTAAGTATTCGATAACATAAGATCGTTAACTCACTGTGGATACGTCATGAAATTGGTTTCCCCATGCGTAAAAGATCTGATTCATTGCATATCTAACTCACAAAGTAAATTAAGGCTTAGATGTATCAGTTATGATTTCTTCATCTTTCTGAATAAGTGTGCCAGCAGTCTATCCATCCCGGCAAGAAGAGGCTTTACTAACATTACAATGATATATTGAACCAAATATCAAGTGCTATTGCAGAGCACCTGCCCACACTCCTAGTTCATTCAAACTTATTAAAAATTTTTAGTCGTAAGTCTTGAACACTACACTGCTCTACCGTCATGTTACATTATAACAAATACAGAAAAAAACTGACTGAAGTAACTGGCGATACATGTGCTATCGCACATACATCTCCCCATTCCTGCAATAAAAAGTATTGAAGTATAAAAGAATTCAGCATGAGGCGTGGGCTACTGATAAGCGGTGCGATACCTCCGAAACGCGCATGGTTCTGACGTAACAAGCTCGATAATGCTTTCAACATTCTTGCAGACTATAATCAATCAAACCTCCATTTTCGACCCCTTTTTTGTAGATTCGCTTAAACGATATAATCTGATAAGGATGTAACATGTTTTGGGCTGTTAAGTCTAATGCTATGCAGGCGCCTGTTTCGACCTATTGAAACTCATTAGTAGCACCCTTCCTCGATTCAACGATTCTTAGGTTCACTAGACTTATCGGCTCAAAGCATGTCATACCCTTCTCAGGCTATATTAAGTGCTGATAGCGAGGTTAAAAAGAGGTCGATGAGATCAACAAACAGCTGATGGAACTGGATGTTTAGAAAGTCTGACTAATATGCCTGCAGAAACAGAAAGTGCTACATAAGACTTTCTCCAGATTTATCCAAGAAAAGCAAATAATACTGACAACATTCGCAAAATGTTGTTTATCACTGGTAAGCACCTGCGGCTGCTGAGGGCAATATGTTCTTTTCCGTCATCAGCCACGCGTCGTATCCTCTATATATTTTGCTGTTGATGATAGCATTCATTAGTATCGTTAACCTACTACCACCCTCAATGCACCTACACCCAAAGAATCTAGCAGATATCAGTGAGAAAATAATAATCAAAGTGGGGAGAGGAAGAGAATTTCAGAAAAGAAAAGAAGTTTAACTTCAAAAAATATTGTTTCAATGAGTTATGCACAACTCAATGGAAATCTGATGGTATGCAGTAAAATTCAATTTGAAGAGTTTATTATCATAATAAGCCATGGAATACCATTACAATCTTCTATGAACACGATGTGTTTAGAAACAACGCCCATTGTCAAATAATTCCCAAAGCTCCAATGAGAGAATTACATTCTTACAACATGGAACATGATTTTCAGCGTTATATAACATTTGTTGTTATTCTATATATGGCTGTTAAGCCATTTGATAGCTTGAGAAATTCTGATTTATAAGTAAGGTTGATTTGTAAAATATTTCCAAGATGCATTTCATTAAGAGAAAAAAGGATAACGTCTTGTTTTCGTGTGTGTTTTTCACCTTCATAGCGAAACTTTTGTATATGCCGTAAAAGTCTTACTCTAAGCAGCCATTGTCACTATAGAAGATAAATGGTCATTGTAAGAACTTCTGTAAGCGTAGTTTCAGTAATATTTTGATTATACACACGCATCACTGAAGCGCCATGAGAAAGAATTTGTGCACCTGAACACTGCTCTTTATTCATGCCATGCTATAACAATCTTATCTCTTCCGAGGAGCTTCACAAAATAGTTACATCATGTCAGCATATTTTTTCATTCGATAACAAACCCGCTGTACAGAAATCGGTCGAAAATCACCAAGAAATTAGAAGGGCCGATTATCACGCAACCTAGACATGAATGATTGATGATTCTAAGTGATATGAAAAGGCATTGATAACAATATCTGCCGCAAATACTCTATATCAGTTATTCTATTAACTGTTCACTTCACAAAAAGCAATATTTTTGCAAACATTCTAGTAAGCCTGCTGATACAGAAGAATATTTCTTGAAATCTAATTTTATAAAAGAATTGTTCAAAATAAAAATGAAAGCGCGATCATTCGTTTCTCATCAGCTACAACTTAAACATAATAAATACACCTGCGTACAAGTTCACGCTCTGACATTTTTCACATGAATAATGACATAGATCATGCACCCTCACGCCATACTCGATTGTCCTGTTTGCATCCCGCTCTTTCGATGGGATTCCAAAAATTGGGAAATACTCATAATTGCTCCAGTGCACGGAAATCTTTAGTAAAAGGCGAAAGATTTTCTCGGTTAAATGCACTGGAGCCAGAGATTCTGTGGACCACACTTGTCGATGGTAACGTGGCAGCTGCTGCGTATATCGCGGAGGTTTGTTCTTGCAGTACAATGTGGAGTGTTGTCAACATTCATTTCTAGTGAATTTACTGGAAAAATACCCTTGATAGTGAGTTGCCTTGTCTTCCATCTTTTCGTGCTTCCATATTTATGAATGAAAATTTTACGTAAAAAAATGAATGCCCGGGTCTTTAGGTCTAATTATGTCTAATATCTCTTTTGCGTTCTCCAAATAATGCTGCCCTAGATAAACTCGAGTGATGGAACTCGGGATGCCTTATCACTCAAAACAAGTCTACGCTTACAATACAACAAAGAATTATCCACATGTTACGAATACTTCTTCTCATCAGGAGTACAAATATGACTCCGCCCGGCTTTTATGGACTAAATGCTTAATCAATTGGAGAAGTTTCTACACTAGACCTTATTTCAATATAATTTCCATCATCAACAATAACATTTCCCCGATTATCTGGTAACTTGTGAATGCCACCGAAGGAAATTCTTTGTTTTTCGGATGCTATCCAATAACCGAACCATTTTTTCACCTCAACATATTCGGTGAAGTGCCGTTCAGAAAGACGTGTGCCGTTGATTGAAACAAGTGGTAATCAGACAGTGCAATGTCGAGAAAGTAAGGTGCGTGAGGTAAAACCTTCCATCTCAGTTCCTTTATAACGTTTTCGACCAACTTTATAACATGAGGTCGAGCGATTCCATACAGCAAAATCAGCTTGCCGTGTTTTACGACTCATTTCGGTTGTTTTATTTGCAATTCATGGTTTGATTTGATTGATCGTTATTGATAAAATGCTGTATTAACTGTTTACCTAGATTTTAAGAGCTGTAGTAGATGGCACCATATGTTTCCACCAAATGCACAATAAAGCCCTTTTTCCGTGAATATTCCGTTTTGCAGTCGATTTTGCTGGTTATTCAGTATCAGTCAATCCATGATCGTTTGTGCTTTAAACTATTAAAACGGCGCCGAGTGTGAATTTAATTTTATTTTTGCAACTACAGCATGATAAAATGGTATCTTTGGAATCAAATACGGTTTGGAAATCAACGAATTAAGGCTTCCGAATGATATTAAACGTCCAAATAAAAGCTCCGTTCAGCGAAAAACGCGTTGAATATGAACATAATGTTGCATGACATTGGAGTAATGAGAATACTCGAGATTTAAGCTACCGAACAAGTTATGTTTCAAGAAAAGCCAAAAAGTCTTTGTATTCAAAAAATTGAAAATGATTTCCATAATAAAAAAAAGAAAAAATGTTACACTGATGATTATATTGCTTACAGTTGGTTTTATCATCGATTTTTGAGCTCTGATAAAACGATTATAGAAGACATTTACGTCCAGCGGATTAATAAATTGTCAGAAACTAACGATTGGGCCATGCGTCGGCCAAGAGAGAAAGAACCGACTTTTTTTTACAATGGCATGAGGTAGTACATAATTCTACCGACCCCGTGAAGGTTGGACGAGGTGGACCACGAATTTTTCTCTATTCAGCGTTTCCGTTAGATCTCTTGCGCACTGACTATGCACTCAGCACTCGGGAAGCTCCCGTATCAGGAATGCTTCACAAATCAAGACAAATTTAGAGCTGGCACGTAACGACTTTATCGCCTCGGAATTCTGCAACTTTCAACAAATGGCGTAAATAAACTTGCCTCCCATTGGAAAAATGGGCAAATTTTGCCGAATTATTCGTCTAACGAACTTTAATTCGGATTAATACAGGCAAGGTACTGATAGTCTTCTAAATATAGTCGGTATCAGTTTTCCACTTCCACTGCAATGGAAAGCTGTTGGTGAGTCCCGTGCTAAGATCAAACCAACGACCAGCTATGCCTCCCTAATCATTGCTACACACGCGCAGTTAACTAGAGAAGAACTCCATAAGACCTATTAAGATGACGACTCTTTCATGTTATTCTATTATTAGATTTTGAATGATTCCTACAGGTACTTAAATATATGTAAAAGGCTAGAAATGCATCAAGTCACCATTATAAAACGGTAGAACATCTCCTTCGAAGAAAAGTAGTAGTTTCACCTTTTATATCCAAGTGTATGTATTAGGTGTACAAATATGACTTCGACCTATGATTGTTTTTGCTTTAATCAAAAAAACAAAATGTGTGAATTTTTTTCTGATTGAAAGTGCGCCAAAAGCGCTATCTCTTCATGTTTTTATATTTCAAGATGTTTGATATGACAGTTTTAGAGAACCTTATAGGGACGACTTTTGCACCCGAAAAACGCCATTTGCGGAAGGCCTTACTTTTCAGTTTGATTTGAGGAAAACCGCCGCCGACGCTCATTGAATGTCAGTGGAAGGTTAGGGCAATCATGATTTGCCTGAAGAATTTGCTGTGGGTTCCAGAGCTTCGAAATCAGTGATTCTGATGTCGAAGACAAAACACATGGAAAACCACCTGAAAATTTTGAACACGAAGAATCGCAAGCAATATTGGAAGGTGATGACTCCCAAACGCAAGAACAGTTTGCCGATAAGCTTAACGTGACTCAGCAAACAGTTTTGATCGTTTACATCTAATAAGAAAGATTCAAAAAAAGGATTATGGGCTCCATATCAACTGACGTAGCGGCACATGTAAACTCGAAAAACGGCATGCGAAATGTTGTTGGAACAAGAAAAAAGGAAGATTTTCTTGCACCGCATAGTTACCGGAGACGGAAATATTCGTTTTGATAGTTTGAAGCACAAACGATCATGGACTGACTGAACCTGAATAACCAGCAAAATCGACTGCAAAACGGAATATTCACGGAAAAAGGGCTTTATTGTGCATTTGGTGGAAACAAATGGTGCCCTCTACTACACCTCTCAAAATCTAGTTGAACAGTTGATACAGCATTTTGTCAATAACGATTAATCAAATCAAACCATGAATTGCAAATAAAACGAGCGAAATGGGCCGTATAACACGGCAAAGTGATTTTGCTGTATGACATCGCTCGACCTCATGTTACAGAGTTGGTCGAAAACGTTATAAAGTAACTGAGATGGAAGGTTTTTCCTCACGCACCTTACTCTCCCGACATTGCACTGTCAGATTACCACTTGTTTCAATCAACGGCACACGATCTTTCTGAACGGCACTTCACCGAATATGATGAGGTCAAAAAATGATTCGCTTCTTGGATAACATTCAAGAAACGAAGAATTTCCTTCGGTGGCATTCACAAGTTACCAGGAAATTGGGGAAGTGTTGTTGTTGATGATGGAAATTATATTGAAATAAGGTTTAGTGTGAAAACTTCTCGTATTGACTAAGCATTTAGTCCATAAAAACGGGCGGAGTCATATTTGTAATCATGATAACAAGAAGTATTCGTAGCATGTGGTTAAATCTTTGTTGTATTGTAAGCATTGACTTGTTTTGAGTGATAAGGCATCCCGAGTTCCATCACTCGAATTTAACTAGGGCAGGATTATTTGGAGAACGCAAAAGAAGTATTCGACATAATGAGAGCTAAAGAACCCGGGCATTCACTTTCTCACGTAAAATTTTCATTTAAAGTATGGAAGCACCAAAAGATGGAAGACAGGGCAACTTAATATCAAGGGTATTTTTCCAGTAAATTTAATAGAAATGAATGTTGACAATACTCCACATTGTACTGCAAATACAAACCTGCGCTATATACGCAGCTGCTGCCACGTTACCATCGACGTGTGTGGTCCACAGCATCTCTGGCTCCAGTGCATTTAACCGAGAAAATCTTTCGCCTTTTACTAAAGATTTCCGTGCACTGGAGCAATTATGAGTATTTCCCAATTTTTGGAATCCCCTCGAAAGAGCGGGATGCAAACAGGACAATCGAGTATGGCGTGAGGGTGCATGATCTACGTCATTATTCATGTGAAAAATGTCAGAGCGTGAATTTGTACGCAGGTGTATTTATTATCTTCAAGTCATAACTGATGAGAAACGAATGATCGCGCTTTCATTTTTATTTTGAACGATTCTTTTATAGAATTAGATTTGAAGAAATATTCTTCTGTATCAGCAGGCTTACTCAGAATGTTTGCAAAAATGATTGCTTTTTGTGAATTGAACAGTTAAAGAACGTAATGATATAAAGCATTTACGACACAGATTTTTATTAGTGCCTTTTCATGAGGCATTGAGTCATCAATCATTCATGTCTAGGTTGCGTGTTAATCGGCCCTTCTAATCCCTTGGTGATTTTTGACCGATTTCTACACAGTGAGTTTGTTATCAAATAAGACATGACGTAACTATTTTGTGAAGCTCCTCGGAAGAGATAAGACTGTCATAGCAGGGCATGAATAAAGAGCAGTGTTCAGGTGCACAAATTCTTTCGCATGGCGCTTCAGTGATGCGTTTGTGTAATCAAAATATTACTAAAACTACGCT
This sequence comes from Parelaphostrongylus tenuis, assembly GCA_019055375.1. Classification (NCBI taxonomy): domain Eukaryota; kingdom Metazoa; phylum Nematoda; class Chromadorea; order Rhabditida; family Metastrongylidae; genus Parelaphostrongylus; species Parelaphostrongylus tenuis. The sequence goes on along the minus strand of JAHQIW010002199.1, from coordinate 36,351 downwards.
TACAAAAGTTCTTTCAGTGATCATTTACCTTCTGTAGTGATATAGTCTGCTTAGAGTAAAATTTTCACGGCACATATCAAAAGTTTCGCTGTGAAGGTGGAAAAACACACACGAAAACGAGACGTTATCCTTTTTTCTCTTAATGAAATGCATCTTGGAAATATTCTACAAATCAACCTTACTTATGAAATCAGCATTTCTCAAGCTATCAAATGGCTTAACAGGCCATATATAGAATAACAAACAAATGTTATATAACGCTCAAAATATGTTCCATTTTGTAAGAATGTAATTCTCTTATTGGAGCGTAGGGAATTATTTGACAATGGGCGTTTTTTCTAAACAAATCGTGTTGCAATGACATTCAATCACTTATTATGATCGTACGCTCTTAATATTGAAATTTCACTACATGCCATCAGATTTCCTTTGAGTTGTGCGTAACTCCTTAATAAAATGTTTTTTGAGGCTGAACTTCTTCTCCTCTTTTCTGTAATTCTCTTCCATCTCCGCACTTTGATCAATATTTTCTCACTGATATCTGCTTGATTCTCTGGGTATGTGCATTGAGGGTAGTAGTAAGTTAACGATACTAATGAGTGCTATCATCAATAGCAAAAGATATAGAGGGTACGAAGCGTGGCTGATGACGGAAAAGAACATATTGCCCTCAGCCGCTGCAGGTGCTTACCAGTGATGAACAACATTTTACGAATGTCGTCAGTATTATTGCTTTTCTTGGATAAATCTTTGAAAAGTCTTAGGCGACATTTCTTGTTTCTGCAGGCATAATAATCGAATTTTCTGAACATCTGATTTCCATCAGCTGTTTGATGCATCTCATCGACCTTTTCTAACCTCGCTATGAGCATTCAACTATAGCTCATGCAGTATATCTATAAGGTATGACATGCTTTGAGCCGTGAGGTCTAGTGAACCTAAGAATTGGTTGAACCGAGGAGGGGTGCTACTAATGAGTCCCAATAGGACGAAACAGGCGCCAGTATAGCATTAGACCTAACGGCCCAAAACATGTTATATCCTTATCAGATTATATCGTTCTGAGCGGGTCTACGAAAAAGGGGTCGAAAATAGAGGTTTGATTCATATAGTCTGTAAGAATGTTTAGAGCATTACCGAGGTTGTTACGTCAGAGCCATACGCGTTTCGGAGGTATCGCACCGCTCATCAGTAGCCCACGCCTCATGCTGAATCCTTTTATATTTCAATACTTTTTATTGCAGGAATGGGGAGATGTATGTGCGATAGCACATGTATCGCCAGTTACTTCAGTCAGTTTTTTATGTATTTGTTAATAATGTAACATGACGGTAGAGCAGTGTAGTGTTCAAGACTTACGAATAAAAATTTTTAATAAGTTTGAATGAACTAGGAGTGTGGGCAGGTGCTCTGCAATAGCACTTGATCTTTGGTTCAATCTATCATTGTAATGTTAGCAAAGCCTTTTCTTGCCGGGATGGATAGACTGCTGGCACACTTGTTCAGAAAGATGAAGGAACCATAACTGATACATCTAAGCCATAATTTACTTTGTGAGTTAGATATGCAATGAATTAGATCTATTACGCATGGGGAATCAAATTCATGACGTATCCACAGTGAGTTAACGATCTTATGTTATCGAATACTTAATCTGATGTGTCATGGAATTCATCGATTAAATGAGGAACTTTTCTCGTTAAGAACGTGGCGATAACCAAGAAGCGTTCTGTTCTTTGGAGTTTCATCGGATGAGGTCAGGTCATTTCAGCACAGCATGACTTAAAAGCACTGCTTGATTGCGCTAATTCTTCTTACGGTCGATTTCGCGATGTTGTCAAACCTTTGGGTAGCTGTAATAGGCGAATCGCGGGCATATCTGACTAGAAAGATGAAGGACCCAGAATCGATGGATTGGTAAGCCACAAGTCACTGTATAGGCAGATATGCAGTGAACTTAGATCTACTATGCATGACGGAATCGAATAAATGGCGTATCTTCAGTGAGTTAACGATGCTATTTTATTGAGTATTTAATGTGAGGTGCCGTCCTGGATGGAATGCAACGATCAATTTCAGGAATCGCTCTCCATTGAAAATTGCTGATTTTGAATGAAAATGGTGATTTCGATGTGAAAAATCTCTCGTTTCACATGGACTGTGATTGCATGTAATGAAATTCTTGAACGTCCCAGCAGGGTCCGCATCGGATATTCGGAGAAACACCATAGATTGAGCACTAAACATTGAGTGAGGGATGAAGATAAATAGCGATGAATCCTTGAGAAGGTATCATCCACATGCATCACTAACACTATGGATCGAAAATCGACTGGTATATGAAGATTTGGACGCGTTCCAGAAATTAAGGCATGTTTTTATATAATCTCTGCATGGATGATTGACGACTCAGCCTGTTGAAAGGATAGAGTCAGTTGACGCTGAGTCGTTCCTGCGACACTTCAATGATGCAGTTGTATACCATCATACTGATTGGTGGAAGAAAAGCGTTTCATCACTAGTTTGAGACGTACTGTTTTTTTTCCTGAAATGCATAGACTGTGTCACGGTTACCTATTCTGTTATACATATCGCAAGTTGGCATTCGTCGCGTAAGCGTACGCTGTTAGTCGACACTATCCTTACTCAAGCTAGGGGAGTGTACCAATAAAACTGCATAGTTTTCTCCTCTTTCTTTTGGACTTTTTTTGGAAGAAACATTCAACATGAGATAAGGAAACGCTCGGCTTGTTTTGTTCTAGTTAGATTTCATTAGGTCTTTTGTGTCTTCAAATACTGCCGCCTACAGAGATTTTAGTTTTAGAATATGAAAAATCCTATTATTGAACCGAGGTCATGACTGTATCTTCAATGCAGCGATGAATCATCTTCATGCCAAAAATTCTTTTTCAAAGACGCTGTTTCGTTTTCTTGGAACTTTAGTAGTTGTTCGATAGCTTAAATCTCGATTGCTTTCATTATGCTAATGTTATACAAAATTATGTTCATATTCAGCGCGTTTTTCGCTGAACGGAGCTTTTATTTGGACGTTTAGTATCATTCGAAAGCCTTAATTCTTGATTCCTAAACTGTATTTGATTTCAAAGATGCCTTTATATCATGCTGTAGTTGCGAAAACAAAACTGAATTTGAATTTCTCAGTCGGCACGATTTCTTGTCGACCAAGGTGTATGAGTGGCTGTTTATCGAACAGGCAGTTGATCTCTTGCGCAGCGCGATACATATGTGGCACGCGATTTCCGCTGACAAATTTAGGAGTTCTTTCCTCTTCTGTAAAAAAAATAGTACTTGAAAGCTGTTGTAAAACTACTAGCTCGACTGCCGGTCACCACAGTGTCAGGTAATTCCATCATTGAACTTAGGTGAATTTTTTTACTCGGTGTCTATTTCTTTATGGAGGATTATTTAGCCTCAGGGATCGACTGAACCGAGGGAGAGTGCTACTTATCAGTCCCAGTAGGGCGAAACAGGCGCCTGTATAGCACTAGACCTAACAACTCAAAACATGTTACATCCTTATCAAAAAAATTTTCTGAGAAGACGTATGAATCTGATACTCCACGATTATTCATACTCTTTTCATGCAAAGGCGTGACGCTATTTAGGTTTCGGTTGTGTAGCAGCTTTACTTGGAAATTTGCGCACTACAAAACAGTCATTGTTGAGACATAATCACTTTCAACTGCAACAATTCCTTACTTCACGGTATATATACCAATAATATGACGTTGCGAAGTCATAAATCCTGGAATATTAAGTAATATGAAAACTTGGAATTTGGGTGAGAGTTGAAACCGCGTCTCACCCCTATCGGGGCGCAAGTCAATCACTGAACTACGTGGAAGCCTTCTTTCTAGCACCCTTTCTGCGATGAAAAGGTATCGCAACTGTTAGCAACCAGCAGCCAACAGATTACTCTAGTAAGAACATATCGCGACTCCGGTTCGAATGAGACGGCCGTTCAACTTCCTTTAACCCTTACACTCTATAAAGCTTGCACATCACTCAACATTCTTGTTCGATTATCTTCATTTTACTGGTTCTCCTGCTGGGCAAACACGACGATATTATCATAATATTTGTCTAAAACTAGTGATCAAGCGAATTTTGCCATCGGGGATCGTGGAAGGACCAGGTTGTCTGCAGTCTAAACAACCGAATATCTCCATAACCACATCAAAAAATTCGGAGTATCCTTCTCACCTCTTCTATCCTTCTTTCGCTCACCCTTTTATTTTTGTTTTGGATAGTCATATCCTAAAAATTTAATCCGATATAGCTAACATCCTTCACAAATAACACATGCATAATGTGGTAGATAAATGAGTAGTGAGCTATTGAAATCTTGAGAAAATCCAATTACGACACGCGATTTGCTAGTGCATATGCAGAAAGAACTCCCAAGATCAGGATATTTTGTCTGGTATCATGAAAAGTTATATTTTCAGAAGCATTGTAAGACATAAATGTTGTTGCATTTCTTTAAACGACAAGCAAATCCTATAAGGAGCGAAGGACAACGAATAAAAATGTTGTACTGATGTAATATAGAAACTTTTGTGTTTAAAGGCTTCGGGGCTCATGTGGCCTATTCGAATAACTAGCGAATTCTCGATAAACGACACGCAAGCCTTTATATCGTGTGTTATGAGTGCATGACACCACATAGAATCGAATAATCAAGAAATATTCTATCAGGGAATTCCCTGTAAAGCAGAAGTCAGGAGTCTAAGCCAACATTTGGCAGTAGTACAATGAATGACCTACCCTGTTCTTACGTTAGGAAGGCATTCTTCGTACGCATTAGTGGAAGAATTTTTCAAAATGCGATCTCAACTGAAACTTTGTGATAACCGGAATATGTGAAAAACAATAAAGACGTCTTTTTCATTTCGAAAGGTCTTCGAAGGCACAGTAAAAGTTTCGGAACAGTCCTTTATCATCCGATGTAGTAAAATTTGTGCCCAAAAATGCACTTGATGACATTGAGACGTCTTAGTTTTTTTAAAATGAGTAAGATTGATTACACAATCAATTAACAAAGTTTTCTAGATAATACATATTTTGAAGTTAGATTGTCGTAATAATTCACCTCATTAGCAACCGTGGCGAAATCATACTTTTTACCCGCCAACATGTTCACAATCACGGTACCTGGAATTTCCTCTTTGCTCCAATTATAATGAATCGAATAGATTATTTACAGCGAAAAGTCTTTCATTATGCGCTTAAACTCTGCTTCACCTTTGCCGTCTGCCAAACAACTCCTCCCATAAAGATGCAGGGAATCTATGGTATAGATGCGAAATGTTCTCCCGGTCTATAAAGGTTGTGATAAAACAGGGATAGGCTCTCAGACAGCTATTACGGGAATACAACAAAGTTTCACCTGATCGGCATCCAAAGTTATTCCTAGAAAGGGCTAAAATTCCTCAAATAGAGGCAAATTCTAAAGAGTTTCGTGGATGATGGGTCCGGTGAAGGAAAATGAAGCTAGATGCAGCACTGAATCATCTGCAAGAGTTTCTAAAATGACATGCGGCACGCATAATAACAGCAACTTTACAAGAGGTTCGAGACATGTTTGGCATAACATGGCAGCTCATCACTGTATTACCACTAGCTACGTAATCTCCAGGTGTAAAATCTTTTGGGTTACCTCACAATTTTTTCGCATTATTGTTTTATTAAGTTTTGAATCAGATTATTATCAAAAGGCGGTGGCATGTTAGAGAGAGTTCTAGTAGATTTGGCAGACACTTGGCTAAGGGCACAGCACTATCGCTCACCATCTAAATGAATGAGTTACCGCAAAATGATGTTTTCAATGGACATCTCATGCATTGACGGTCAACCTCACACTTAAAGTCGACCCGACTTATTTGGAGAAACTGCGGTGGAGCACGATACCACATTCGACGTATAGCCCTGGCCTATTTCCTCCACATTATCTTTTTCGCGCCCGGAAACACTGCGAAGAAAAATTTTCAGAGACCACAGCCAGCTCAAAGGTGACCTCACCGACTTCTTTGATCGCCACCCTCATTCTTTCTATCACACAGCTTGAGAAAAAAAGATGACGTGTTGGGCCTTGGTTAGAGAAAAGTTCTACTTGCACCTAAAAATATTATGAAAATCTGTTCTTTGAATGACTTCAACGAACTGAAATGCAAGTCGCAATCGACTATCACTTCAATTCAAATTACTATACTGAATTATAGTTTTCGTATAGGAGTCATAAAAGAACGAATAGATTGTGCTGGTGTAAAAAATACTGAGCGGCACAGTATAAGTTGAGGCCTTTTATAGCACCTATAGAGTGCTAGACACGCGTTTCGGTCTTTCAGTCACATCAGTAGCACGATGCCCTTTCACTGTCAGTTCCTCGGGTATAAATAATCGATAACGAACTATTTACACTATCATACGGTGAAATGTTCACCGTGGCTTTCTATCAGATTGATCGCCCTAATAGCTGTGAACTAAGCAATCGACAGTCGACTACATAAGTCATCTGACAGATGATCGGTTAGAGAATTCAAAAAACTCGACATTAGCGGACATATGGATGGGCGTCACGGTAACAACGTGGCCGCCATAGCTCAGTCGGTTAGAGCGTGGGTCTAATAAGCCCAAGGTCGCAGGTTCGACCCCTGCTGGCGGCACATCCTTTTGCGGCCGATTTAATAAACGTATTCAGGCTTCCAAGAAGTAACCATTTAATAAATATTTAAAGCTTCTCATAGTTAGCACATTGGCATGTGAGTTGTACGAACAACACCCGCCATGACTCAGTCTGTTGGGCGTAGTCATTAAGTCTGGGAGCCGCTGGTTCGAACCCTGCTGGCAGTAGATTGTCTTGCGTCCGATTTATTAAACGTAGTCAGACTTTTCAAGAAGCAACCACTTCATAAACATTTAACGTGGTTGCCTTCTACGGACCCAGAAACGTGTCTAACTCCGCCCTTCGCTTCTCCTCCACCAGTCACATCTGTGACTACGTAAAGGACCTTGTAGTTCCGATAACCTAGTGCAAAGAAAAAGAATCTGTCTTATGTACTCTAGTCAAATCAGTTTATGCTGCACTTCAAATAAAAACTTCAGTAGTCGATATTAATCAAACTGAATAAAGTCAGCTTTCAAAATAGTCAAATACTTTATTTGCAATAAGCAAGGAACATGAGGATATTATCACACTACATTTCTTTAGCCACACCATTCTGATCGGTGTTGAATAGTAGGTTAGCAACCTGAATTATTGAACTTTTCAAGCTGTTCGTCCATGAGATGAGTCGGTTGACGTGGCAGCTGAATGAAAATTCACCAATAATCGGAGTGAAATGTTTTTCATCGCATGATAGCAAGCTTTATTAACTTCTCACGCAGAGGTATTACGCTAATGATAAAGCATAGCGCTTTGATAGTGACGGCCAAAGTGCCGTTGTTATTAAAGGCTTGCGCTTTCGTGGCCGACGTTGTCAATAATGCTCTTGTAGTAACAGTGTATACACAAAAGTTTTTGCACACGTCATCATTGCGAACGAACCTTACGCTGCTTTTCCTTATTTCCTTTAATCGAACGTGTTGCCCTTGCCGGCTTTGCAAATTATTCTGGTCGTTGGGCGGGCTTTTCATTCCGGAATCATACTGATGTGATCTTCCGTTAGTGATTCCGAACCAGGCGCTGAAAATTCACCCCAAAATACGTTTTGAACAGAGCTTCAAAAAGCTTACAAAACAGAGCCTGCATACATGATTCTAATTGATTATTAGAGAAAAAGCACTTGATATTAGTCAATTATGCATCCATATTTATTTTACGGTGTATATACTATTTTAGTCAATGTTCCTAAAGAATTTCCTTCTTCACAGTGTTCATATCAATGACAGCTTCATCAGATTTATTTCAAAGCTGCTAGGTGGTCACTAAGATACTAAAATAAGAGATCTCACGTTTTCATTGATGGAATCACCGAGTTTAACAGGACTTCCTCCTATCATGAAGAGAGAATCGAGAGCACCGGAGGGAGCGACCAAAGAGTCCTGAAAATGATTAATAACCATTTAGTCTAAATACTTTTATAAAGTTATAACATTGAAAAAGTTCTTTACAAAAACTTGACCTGCGTTGCTTCCGAGTATGAGTTAAACTGACTTGTCTTGATTAGTAGCTTTGGCAGAACTCATATGATCTTCCATTGTTGTGTTAGCAGACATGATGAGTAGTCTAGCATGGTGAGTACGAGTTAGTAGGCTAACGCAACGGGCTAAATGAAATTATGAAACCGCTATTCACTTATATATGTTTTATCGATGTTTATCAGCAGTAATTTTACATGAATATTCATGATTGAAAGGATTCAGTTAAGAACGGTTGAAAGCTCATATATTACGACGTAATTCACGTCAAATTGCGACGTCGCTACTTGACAAAAATTGCGGAACCGCTTGCTACCTAGGTTCTATACGTGGTTAAATCACACAAATTTGTTCGTGCATACAATCGAAGCTCATTAATAAACTTCAAAGGGCCAAAAACTATCTTTACGTGCTACTTACAAGCATCGTTGCTTAGAATTTCCAATTTAGTGGCAGTGAAGTAGACCTTTCAAATAATATGAAAATCACCACGATTCATGCAAAAAATAACGTTTCCATCCAAACGATAGAAATTTTCTTTCCAACCTAATAAGGTGCAATTAAATCTGGGTAAATATTTTCTATATCAGCAGTAGCACACAAAGTTGTTGTGAAACATTTTTCCGTGAATTTAACAGTTAATAAAATAACTGATATAAGGTATAAAGAGCATTCGTTATTTGTAATTCATGAGTTGGCATGTCGAGTCAAATTTGGTAAGATATGAACATGGCACCAATTGAGACGTCTCACGATTACATATACACACATTCGGATCACTGCGACTTTGAAGAAGGTAAATTCATCGTAACATTGACTGATGAAAGAATTTTCTGAACATGAGCCTATTATGTAAGACTATCAACGTGAATAATTTGAACCAATCGTGTTAAGGTTAAGGAAAATGTGGCATGAATCTCGTCAGTCACCTCAGATAACTAAATAGGTAAACTTGAGACAGTATTAGCTATGCATTTCAGAACTCGTGTTGGAACGCTTTCCTTCCGGCAATCAGTATGATGGTTAAACAACTGCATCACTGAAGTGTCGCATGAACGATTTAGCGTCAACTGGCTCTATCCTTTCAACAGGCGGAGTCGTCAAACATCCATGCCGAGATTATGTAAAAATATGCCTTAAATTCCATGCAAATCTTCATATACCAGTCGATTTTCGCAGTCGATTTTCGACCCACAGTGTTAGTGATCGCATGTGGATGACTACTTTTCAAGGATTCATCGCTATTTATCTTCATCACCCACTCAATGTTTGGTGCTCAATTTATGGTGCTTCTCCGAAAATCCAATGCAAGCCCCGCTGGGGCGTTCAAGAATTTCATTACATGCAATCACAATCCCTTGTAAAACGAGAGAATTTTCACTTTTAAATCACATTTTTCATTGAAAATCAACAATTCTCAATAGAGAACGATTCCTGAAATTAATCGTTGTATTCCATCCAAGACGGCACCTCACATTAAATGCTCAATAAAATAGCATCGTTAACTCACTGAAGATAGCCATGTATCCGATTCCGTCATGCATAGTAAATCTAAGTTCAGTGCATATCTGCCTATAAAGTGACTTGTGGCTTACCAATCCATCAATTTTGGGTCATTCATCTTTCTAGTCAAATATGCCCGCGATTTGTCTATTAATTACAGCGGCCCAAGGGTTTGCCAACATGGCGGAACCGTATGAGGAATCAGCGCAACTAAGCAATGCTTTTTATTCATGCTGCGCTGGAATGACCTGGCCTCATCCGACGGAACTCCAAAGAACAGGACGCTTCTTGGATATCGCCATATTCTTAACGAGAAAAGTCTCTCATTTAATCGATGAACTCCATCCAGGACAACACATTAGATGAAATATTCGATAACATAAGATCGTTAACTCACTGAGGATACGTCATGAATCTGATTCCGCCATGCGTAATAGATCTAATTCAATGCATATCTGACTCACGGAGTAAATTATGGCTTAGATGTTTTAGTTACGATTCTTTCATCCTTCTGAACAAGCCGCCAGTAATCTGTCCATCCCGACGAAAAAGGGCTTTGCTAACATTACAATGATAGATTGAACCATAGATCAAGTGCTCTTGCAGAGCGCCTGCTTACACGCCTCAGTTCATTCAAACTTATCAAAAATTTGTATTCGTAAGTCTTGAACAATACACTGCATTACCGTTATGTTACATTATTTAACGAATACATCAAAAAGCTGGCAGAAAAAGGTGGTGATAACACAATATCATGTGCTATACCACATACATCTCCCTATCCCTGCAATAAAACAGGGTTCAGCGTGGGGCGTAGGCCACTGATGAGAGAGGCCATACCTTCGAAACGCGTATGGCTCTGACGTAACAACCGCGGTAATGCTTTGAACATTCTTATAGACTATATTGAATCAAACCTCTATGTTCGACCGCTTTTTTGTAAGCCCGCTCAAAACGATATAATCTGATAAGGATATAACATGTTTTGGGTCGTTAGGTCTAATGCTATACAGGCGCCTGTTTCTTCCTATTGGGACTCATTAGTAGCACCGGTTCGGTTTAGCCGATTCTAAGGTTCACTAGACCTAACAGCTCAAAGCATGTTATACCCTTATCAGACTATATTAAATGCTAATAGCGAGGTTAAAAAAAGGTCGATGGGATGCATCAAGCAGCTGATGGAAATCGAGGTTTAGAAAGTTTGATTATTATGCCTGCAGAAACAAAAATGCCACCTAAGACTTTTTTGAGATTTATCCAGGAAAAGCAAATAACACTGACAACATTCGTAAAATTGTGTTCATCACTGGTAAGCACCTGCGGCGGCCGAGGGCAATATGTTCTTTTCCGTTATCAGCCACGCTTCGTACCCTCTAGATCTTTTGCTATTGATGATAGCACTCATTAGTATCGTTAACCTATTACTACCCTCAATGTACATACACCGGAGAATCAAGCGATATCAGTGAGAAAATGATAATCAATGCGGGGAGAGGAAGAGAATTTTAGAAAAGAGGATAAGATGCTCAACATCAAAAAAATATTGTTTCAAGGAGTTACGCACAACTCAATGGAAATCTCATGGTATGTAGTGAAATTTTGATTTTATGAGTATACTATCATAATAAGTAATGGAATACCATTGCAATCTTTTATGAATACGCTTTTTTTTTTTTTGAAACAACGCCCATCGTCAAATAATTCCCTACGCTCCAATGAGAGAATTACATTCTTACAAAACAACATATTTTTGAATGTTATATAACATTTGTTGTTATTTCGTATATGGCTATTGATTCATTTAATAGCTTGAGAAATGCTGAATTATAACTAAGGCTGGTTCGTGAAAGATCTCCAAGATACGTTCTACTAAGAGAAAAAAGAACAACGTCCTGTTTTCGTGTGTGTTTCTCACCTTCATAGCGAAACTTTTGTATATGCCGTGAAAATCTTACTTTAAGCAGCCTTTGTCACTACAGAAGATAAATGGTCATTGGAGGAACTTCTGTAAGCGTAGTTTCAGTAATATTTTGATTATACAAACGCATCACTGAAGCGCCATGCGAAAGGATTTGTGCACCTGAACATTGCTCTTGATTCATGCCCTGCTATGATAATCTTATCTCTTCCGAGGAGCTTCACGAAATAGTTACGTCATGTCAGAATATTTTTTTTATTTGATAACAAACCCACTGGATAGAAATCGATCGAAAATCACCAAGAAATTAGAAGTGCCGATTATCACGCAACCTAGACATGAATGATTGATGACTCTGTGCGGTTTTAAAAGGAACTGATAATAATATCTGCCATAAATACTTTATATCAGTTACTCTGTTAACTGCTCAATTCACAAAAAGCAATTTTTTTGCAAACATTCTGAGTAAGCCTGCTGATGCAGAATAATATTTCTTGAAATCTAATTTTATAAAAGAATAGTTCGAAATAAAAATGAAAGCGCGATCATTCGTTTTTCATCAGTTATGACTTGAAGATAATTGGATACACCTGCATACAAATTCACGCTCTGACATTTTTCACATGAATAATGACGTAGATCATGCACCCTCACGCCATACTCGATTGTCCTGTTTGCATCCCGCTCTTTCGAGGGGATTCCAAAAATTGGGAAATACTCATAATTGCTCCAGTGCACGGAAATCTTTAGTAAAAGGCGAAAGATTTTCTCGGTTAAATGCACTGGAGCCAGAGATGCTGTGGGCCACACACGTCGATGGTAACGTGGCAGCAGCTGCGTATATAGCGCAGGTTTGTATTTACAGTACAATGTGGAGTGTTGTCAACATTCATTTCTACTAAATTTACTGGAAAAATACCCTTAATATTAAGTTGCCTTGTCTTCCATCTTTTGGTGCTTCCAAATTTTTGGATGAAAATTTTACGTAGAAAAATGAATGTCCGGGATCTTTAGCTCTAATTTTGTCTGATATTCTTTTGCGTTCTCCAAATAATGCTACCCTAGATAAATTCGAGCGATGGAACTCGCAATGCCTTATCACTCAAAACAAGTCTATGCTTACAATACAACAAAGAATTAGCCACATGCCATGAATACTTTTTCTTATGAGGAGTACAAATATGACTCCGCCCGTTTTTATGGACTAAATGCTTAATCAATATGAAAATTTTTCACACTAAACTTTATTTCAATATAATTCGCATCCTTAACGATAACATTTCCCCAATTTTCGAGTAATTTGTGAATGCCACCGAAGAAAATTCTTTGTTCTTCGAATGCCATCCAATAATTGAGCCATTTTTTGACCTCATCGTATTCGATGATGTGCCGTTCAGAAAGATTGTGTGCTGTTGATCGAAACAAGTGATAATCTGACAGTGCAATGTCGGGAGAGTAAGGTGCGTGAGGTAAAACCTTCCATCTCAGCTACTACATAACGTTTTCGATCAGTTTTGTAACATGAGGTAGAGCGATGTCATACAGCAAAATCACTTTGCCGTGTTTTACGGCCCATTTCGCTCGTTTTATTTGCAATCTAAGGTTTCTTTCAATAATTGTTATTAATAGAATGTTGTATTAATCGTTTCACCAGATTTGAGGAGCTCGTAGTAGAAGGCACCATTTGCTCCCACCAAATGCACAATAAAGCCTTCTTCCGGTGAATATTCCGTTTTGCAGCCGATTTTGCTGGTTATCCAGGGTCGGTCAGTCCATGGTTGCTTGCACATTGGATTATCAAAACGGATATTTCCGTCTCCGGTCTTTATGCAATGCAAGAAAATCTTCCTTTTCTCTTGATCCAACGAAATTTTGCATGTTTTTCGCTTTTCCATGTGCCGATCCGTCAGTTAATATGGAGCCCATATTCCTTCCTTTCGAATCTTTCCTATTCGATGCAAACGATTCGAAACTGTTTGTTGAGTCACTTTAAGCTTACCGGCAAACTGTTCTTGCATTTGGGAATCATCATCGTCCAATAATGCTTGCGATTCTTCCTTTCAAATTTCTCAGGTGGTTTTCCATGTGCTTTGTCTTCGACATCAGAATCACTGATTTCAAAGCGCTGAAACCCTCAGCAAATTCTGTCAGGCAAATCATGATTGCCCCAACATTCCACAGGCATTTGATGAGCGTCGGCGGCGGTTTTCTTCAAATCAAACTGAAAAGAAGGCCTCCCGCTAATGGCGTTTTTCGGGTGCAAAAGTCGTCCCTTCAAAGTTCTATAAAACTATCATATGAAACGTCTTGAATATAACAACATGAATAAATAGCGCTTTTGGCGCACTTTCAGACGAAAAGAAAATTTACATATTTCTATTTTTACTAGTAGTAAAGCAAAAAACATTCAAAGGGCAAAGTCATATTTGCACACCTAATACATACCCTTTGGAGATAAAAGGTGGAACTACTACTTTACTTTGATGGAGATGTTCTACCATTTTAATAATGGTGACGTGATCTATTTTTAGCTTTTTACATATATTTAAGTACTTGTAGGAATCAGTTGAATTCTAGTAATAGAACAACATGAAAGAGTCGTTATCTTAATAGGTCTTATGGAGTTCTTCTCTAGTTAACTGCGCGTGTGTAGCAATGATTAGGGAGGCATAGCTGGTCGTTGGTTTGATCTTAGCACGGGACTCACCAACAGCTTTCCATTGCAGTGGAAGTGGAAAACTGATACCGACTGTATTTAGAAGACTATCAGTACCTTGCCTGTATTAAGCCGAATTAAAGTTCGTTAGACGAATAATTCGGCAAAATTTGCTCATTTTTCCAATAGGAGGCAAGTTTATTTACGCCATTTGTTGAAAGTTGCAGAATTCCGAGGCGATAAAGTCGTTACGTGCCAGCTCTAAATTTGTCTTGATTTGTGAAGCATTCCTGATACGGGAGCTTCCGAGTTGCTGAGTGCATAGTCAGTGCGCAAGAGATCTAACGGAAACGCTGAATAGAGAAAAATTCGTGGTCCACCTCGTCCAACCTTCACGGGGTCGGTAGAATTATGTACTACCTCATGCCATTGTAAAAAAAAAGTCGGTTCTTCTCTCTTGGCCGACGCATGGCCCAATCGTTAGTTTCTGACAATTTATTAATCCGCTAGACGTAAATGTCTTCTATAATCGTTTTATCAGAGCTCAAAAATCGATGATAAAACCAACTGTAAGCAATATAATCATCAGTGTAACATTTTTTCTTTTTTTTATTATGGAAATCATTTTCAATTTTTTGAATACAAAGACTTTTTGGCTTTTCTTGAAACATAACTTGTTCGGTAGCTTAAATCTCGAGTATTCTCATTACTCCAATGTCATGCAACATTATGTTCATATTCAACGCGTTTTTCGCTGAACGGAGCTTTTATTTGGACGTTTAATATCATTCGGAAGCCTTAATTTCGTTGATTTCTAAACCGTATTTAATTCCAAAGATACCATTTTATCATGCTGTAGTTGCAAAAATAAAAATGAATTTCACCAAAAAAATGGAAATTGAAATTGAATTCTATACCATAGATTTCCTGCATCTTTATGAGAGAGGTTGTTTGGCAGACGGCAAAGGTTAAGCAGAGTTTCGCGCATAATGAACGACTTTTCGCTGTAAATAATCTATTGGATTCATAATAATTGGAGCAAAGAGGAAATTTTAGTTACTGTAATTGGAACATGTTGGCGAGTAAAAGGTGTGATACCGCCACGGTTGCTATGAGGCAAACTATTACGACATTCTAATTTTCTTCAAAATATGTGTTATCTAGAAAAATTAGTTAATTGATTGTGTAATCATTCTTACTCATTATAAACAAAACTAAAACGCCTCAATATCCTCAAGTGTGTTTTTGGCTACGAATTTCACTACATCGGATTATAAAAGACTGTTCGGAAACTTTTACAGTGTCTTCGAAGACCTTTCAAAATGAAAAAAAAAACGTCATTGTTGTTTTTCACATGTCCTTGTTATCACAAAATTTCAGTTGAAATAGCATTTTGAAAAATTCTTCCACCAATGCGTACTAGGAAAGCCTTCCAAACGTAAGAATAGGGTAGATCATTCATTGTACCACTGCCAAATGTTGGCTTAGACTCCTAACTTCTGCTTTACAAGGAATTCTCTGATGAAATATCTCTTAAAAATTCGATTCTAGCTGATGTCATCCACTCATAACACACGATCTAAAGGGTTGGATGTCGTTTATCGAGAATTCGCTGGTTATTCGAATAGGCCAGATGAGCCCCGAAGCCTTTAAACACAAAAGTTTCTATATTACATCAGTACAACATTTTTATTCGCTGTCCTTCGCTCCCTATAGGATTTGCTTATCGTTTAAAGAAATGCAACAATATTTATGTCTTACATTGCTTCTGAAAACATAACTTTCCATGATACCAGACAAAATATTCTGATCTTGGGAGTTCTTTCTGCATATATGCTAGCAAATCACGTGTCGTATTGGATTTCTGTCAAGATTTTGAAAGCTCACTACTCATTTATCTACCACCATATACCTATGTTATTTTGTGAACGATGTTGACTATATCGGATTGAATTTATGTGATATGACTATCCAAAACAGAAATAAAAGAGTGAGCGAAGGAAGGAAAAAAAGGATGAGAAGGATACTCCGCAATTTTCTGCTGTGGATATGGAGATATGTGGCTGTTTAAACTGCAGACAACCTGGTACTTCTACGGCTCATATGCAAAAGTCCGCTGGGTCACTGGTTCTGAACAAATATTATGATAAGACCGTCGTGTTTGCCCAGCAGGAGAACCAGTAAAAATGAAGATAATCGGCCAAAAATGTATAGTGATGTGCAAGCTTTAAGCCTAGTGTAGGGGTTGAAGGGAGTTGGACGACCGTCTCACTCCAACCAGAGTCGCGATGTGTTCTTACCAGAGTAATCAGTTGACTGCTGGTTGCTAACAGATGCAATACCTTTTATCACAGAAAGGGTGCTAGGTTTCAAGGCTCGCACGTAGTTCAGTGATTGACATGGGCCCCGATATAGGTGAGACGCGTATTCAACTCTCTTCTAAAGTTCAAAGTTTTCATATTACTTAATATTCCATGATTTGTGATTACAACGTCATATTATTGATATAAATACCGTGAAGTAAGGAATTGTTGCAAATGAAAGTGATTATGTCTCAACAATGGCTGTTTTGTAATGTTGAACTTTTCAAGTAAAGCTGCTACTAACCGAAACCTAAAGAGCGTACGCCTTTGCATGAAAAGCGTATGAAGAATCTTGAAGTATCAGAATCATACGTCTCATCAAGAATTTTTTTGATAAGGATATAACATGTTTTCAGCTGTTAGGTCTAGTGTTATACAGGCTCCTGTTTCGCCCTATTGGGAGTCATCAGTACTACCCTTCTCTCGGTTCAGTCAATCCCCTCGGCCTGAATAGTTCACCATAAAGGAAGTAAGAAAATTACCCCAAGTCACATGATGGAATTACCTGACATTGTGGTGACCGGCAATCGAGCTTGTAGCCTTTACAACAGCTTTCAATTTTTTTTTCTACAAAAGGGGAAAGAATTCTTAAATCGTCAACGGAAATCGCGTGCCACACGTGTATCGCGCTGCGCAAGAGATCAACTGCGTGTTCAATAAAGAGCCACTCATACACCTATGGTCGACAAGAATAGCGCGCCGAGTGTGAAATTTAATTTTATTTTTGCAACTACAGCATGATAAAATGGTATCTTTTGGAATTAAATACGGTTTAGAGATCAACGAAATTAAGGCTTCCGAATGATATTAAACGTCCAAATAAAAGCTCCGTTCAGCGAAAAACGCGTTGAATATGAACATAATGTTGCATGACATTGGAGTAATGAGAATACTCGAGATTTAAGCTACCGAACAAGTTATGTTTCAAGAAAAGCCAAAAAGTCTTTGTATTCAAAAAATTGAAAATGATTTCCATAATAAAAAAAAGAAAAAATGTTACACTGATGATTATATTGCTTACAGTTGGTTTTATCATCGATTTTTGAGCTCTGATAAAACGATTATAGAAGACATTTACGTCTAGCGGATTAATAAATTGTCAGAAACTAACGATTGGGCCATGCGTCGGCCAAGAGAGAAGAACCGACTTTTTTTTTACAATGGCATGAGGTAGTACATAATTCTACCGACCCCGTGAAGGTTGGACGAGGTGGACCACGAATTTTTCTCTATTCAGCGTTTCCGTTAGATCTCTTGCGCACTGACTATGCACTCAGCAACTCGAGAAGCTCCCGTATCAGGAATGCTTCACAAATCAAGACAAATTTAGAGCTGGCACGTAACGACTTTATCGCCTCGGAATTCTGCAACTTTCAACAAATGGCGTAAATAAACTTGCCTCCTATTGGAAAAATGAGCAAATTTTGCCGAATTATTCGTCTAACGAACTTTAATTCGGCTTAATACAGGCAAGGTACTGATAGTCTTCTAAATACAGTCGGTATCAGTTTTCCACTTCCACTGCAATGGAAAGCTGTTGGTGAGTCCCGTGCTAAGATCAAACCAACGACCAGCTATGCCTCCCTAATCATTGCTACACACGCGCAGTTAACTAGAGAAGAACTCCATAAGACCTATTAAGATGACGACTCTTTCATGTTGTTCTATTACTAGAATTCAACTGATTCCTACAAGTACTTAAATATATGTAAAAAGCTAAAAATAGATCACGTCACCATTATTAAAATGGTAGAACATCTCCATCAAAGTAAAGTAGTAGTTCCACCTTTTATCTCCAAAGGGTATGTATTAGGTGTGCAAATATGACTTTGCCCTTTGAATGTTTTTTGCTTTACTACTAGTAAAAATAGAAATATGTAAATTTTCTTTTCGTCTGAAAGTGCGCCAAAAGCGCTATTTATTCATGTTGTTATATTCAAGACGTTTCATATGATAGTTTTATAGAACTTTGAAGGGACGACTTTTGCACCCGAAAAACGCCATTAGCGGGAGGCCTTCCTTTCAGTTTGATTTGAAGAAAACCGCCGCCGACGCTCATCAAATGCCTGTGGAATGTTGGGGCAATCATGATTTGCCTGACAGAATTTGCTGAGGGTTTCAGCGCTTTGAAATCAGTGATTCTGATGTCGAAGACAAAGCACATGGAAAACCACCTGAGAAATTTGGAAAGGAAGAATCGCAAGCATTATTGGACGATGATGATTCCCAAATGCAAGAACAGTTTACCGGTAAGCTTAAAGTGACTCAACAAACAGTTTCGAATCGTTTGCATCGAATAGGAAAGATTCGAAAGGAAGGAATATGGGCTCCATATTAACTGACGGATCGGCACATGGAAAAGCGAAAAAACATGCAAAATTTCGTTGGATCAAGAGAAAAGGAAGATTTTCTTGCATTGCATAAAGACCGGAGACGGAAATATCCGTTTTGATAATCCAATGTGCAAGCAACCATGGACTGACCGACCCTGGATAACCAGCAAAATCGGCTGCAAAACGGAATATTCACCGGAAGAAGGCTTTATTGTGCATTTGGTGGGAGCAAATGGTGCCTTCTACTACGAGCTCCTCAAATCTGGTGAAACGATTAATACAACATTCTATTAATAACAATTATTGAAAGAAACCTTAGATTGCAAATAAAACGAGCGAAATGGGCCGTAAAACACGGCAAAGTGATTTTGCTGTATGACATCGCTCTACCTTATGTTACAAAACTGATCGAAAACGTTATGTAGTAGCTGAGATGGAAGGTTTTACCTCACGCACCTTACTCTCCCGACATTGCACTGTCAGATTATCACTTGTTTCGATCAACAGCACACAATCTTTCTGAACGGCACATCATCGAATACGATGAGGTCAAAAAATGGCTCAATTATTGGATGGCATTCGAAGAACAAAGAATTTTCTTCGGTGGCATTCACAAATTACTCGAAAATTGGGGAAATGTTATCGTTAAGGATGCGAATTACATTGAAATAAAGTTTAGTGTGAAAAATTTTTATATTGATTAAGCATTTAGTCCATAAAAACGGGCGGAGTCATATATGTACTCCTCATAAGAAAAAGTATTCATGGCATGTGGCTAATTCTTTGTTGTATTGTAAGCATAGACTTGTTTTGAGTGATAAGGCATTGCGAGTTCCATCGCTCGAATTTATCTAGGGTAGCATTATTTGGAGAACGCAAAAGAAATATCAGACAAAATCAGAGCTAAAGATCCCGGACATTCATTTTTCTACGTAAAATTTTCATCCAAAAATTTGGAAGCACCAAAAGATGGAAGACAAGGCAACTTAATATTAAGGGTATTTTTCCAGTAAATTTAGTAGAAATGAATGTTGACAACACTCCACATTGTACTGTAAATACAAACCTGCGCTATATACGCAGCTGCTGCCACGTTACCATCGACGTGTGTGGCCCACAGCATCTCTGGCTCCAGTGCATTTAACCGAGAAAATCTTTCGCCTTTTACTAAAGATTTCCGTGCACTGGAGCAATTATGAGTATTTCCCAATTTTTGGAATCCCCTCGAAAGAGCGGGATGCAAACAGGACAATCGAGTATGGCGTGAGGGTGCATGATCTACGTCATTATTCATGTGAAAAATGTCAG
Organism: Parelaphostrongylus tenuis; assembly: GCA_019055375.1. Taxonomy (NCBI): domain Eukaryota; kingdom Metazoa; phylum Nematoda; class Chromadorea; order Rhabditida; family Metastrongylidae; genus Parelaphostrongylus; species Parelaphostrongylus tenuis. The sequence continues at coordinate 16,110 of JAHQIW010002199.1, read as the reverse complement.
AGCGTGAATTTGTATGCAGGTGTATCCAATTATCTTCAAGTCATAACTGATGAAAAACGAATGATCGCGCTTTCATTTTTATTTGAACTATTCTTTTATAAAATTAGATTTCAAGAAATATTATTCTGCATCAGCAGGCTTACTCAGAATGTTTGCAAAAAAATTGCTTTTTGTGAATTGAGCAGTTAACAGAGTAACTGATATAAAGTATTTATGGCAGATATTATTATCAGTGCCTTTTCATACCGCACAGAGTCATCAATTATTCATGTCTAGGTTGCGTGATAATCGGCCCTTCTAATTTCTTGGTGATTTTCGACGATTTCTATACAGTGGGTTTGTTATCAAATAAAAAAATATTCTGACATGACGTAACTATTTCGTGAAGCTCCTCGGAAGAGATAAGATTATCATAGCAGGGCATGAATAAAGAGCAGTGTTCAGGTGCACAAATCCTTTCGCATGGCGCTTCAGTGATGCGTTTGTATAATCAAAATATTACTGAAACTACGCTTACAGAAGTTCCTCCAATGACCATTTATCTTCTGTAGTGACAAAGGCTGCTTAGAGTAAGATTTTCACGGCATATACAAAAGTTTCGCTGTGAAGGTGAGAAACACACACGAAAACAAGACGTTGTTCCTTTTTTCTCTTAGTAGAAATGATCTTGGAGATCTTCTACGAACCAGCCTTAGTTATAATTCAGCATTTCTCAAGCTATCAAATGAATCAATAGCCATATACGAAATAACAACAAATGTTATATAACGCTCAAAAATATGTTCATGTTGTAAGAATGTAATTCTCTCATTGGAGCGTAGGGAATTATTTGACGATGGGCGTTGTTTCTAAAACAAAAAAAGCGTGTTCATAGAAGATTGCAATGGTATTCCATTACTTATTATGATAGTAAACTCATCAAATCAAAATTTCACTACATACCATGAGATTTCCATTGAGTTGTGCGTAACTCCTTGAAACAATATTTTTTGATGTTGAGCATCTTTCCTCTTTTCTGAAATTCTCTTCCGCTCCCCGCATTTCATTATTATTTTCTCACTGATATCGCCTGATTCTCTGGGGTATGTACATTGAGGGTAGTAATAGGTTAACGATACTAATGAGTGCTATCATCAATAGCAAAAGATATAGAGGGTACGAAGCGTGGCTGATGACGGAAAAAACATATTTCCCAGGCCGCCGCAGGTGCTTACCAGTGATGAACAATATCTTGACGAATGTTGTCAGTATTATTTGCTTTTCCTGGATAAATCTCGAGCAAAGTCTTAGGTGGCACTTTTCTGTTTCTGCAGGCATAATAATCAAACTTTCTAAACCTCGAGTTCCATCAGCTGTTTGATGCATCCATCGACCTCTTTTTAAGCATCGCTATCAGTCCATATATCAGTATAGTCTGATAAGGGTATAACATGCTTTGAGCTGTTAGGTCTAGGAACCTTAGAATCGGCAACCGAGGACGGGTGCTACTAATGAGTCCCAATAGTAAGAAACAGGCGCCTGTATAACATTAGACCTAACTTCCCAAAACATGTTATATCCTCATCAGATTACATCGCTTTGAGCGGGTCGTCGAAAAAGGGGTCGAAAATAGAGGTTTGATTCAATATAGTCTGTAAGAATGTTTGAAGCCTTACCGATGTTGTTATTTCAGAGATATACGAGTTTCGGAGATATCGCCCCACTCTTCAGTGGCCCACGCCCCACGCTGAACCCTATTCAGCTTTTTGATGTGTTTGTCAAATAATGTAACATAGCGGTAGAGCAGTGTAGTGTTCAAGACTTACGAATATAGAATTTTCAATAAGTTTGAATGAACTGAGGAGTGTAGGCAGGTGCTTTGCAATAGCACTTGATCTTTGGTTCAGTCTGTCAATGTAATGTTAGCATAGCCTTTTCTCGCCGGGATGGGCAGATTGCTGGCAGAATTGTTCAGAAAGATGAAAGAGTCATAACTGATACATATTAGCCATAATTTATTCCGTGAGTCAGATATGCATTAAATTAGATCTACTACGCATGGCGGAATTGAATTCATGACGCATCCTCAGTGAGTTAACGGTCTTATGTTATCGAATATTAGATCTGATGTGTCGTCCTGGATGGCGTTCATCGATTAAATGAGAAACTTTTCTCGTTAAGAACATGGCAATATCCAAGAAGCGTTCTGTTCTTTGGAATTTCGTCGGATGAGGTCAGGTCATTTCCAGCGCAGCATGACTAAAAAGCACTGCCTGGCTGCGCTAATTCCTCTTACGGTTCCGCGATGTTACCAAACCCTTGAGTCGCTGTAATTGATAGACAAATTGCGGGCATATTTGACAAGAAAGATGAAGGACGGGGAATCGATGGATTGGTACGCCACAAGTCACTGTATAGTCAGATATGCACTGAACTTAGATCTACTATGCATGACGGAATCGAATACATAGCGTATCTTCAGTAAGTTATCGATGCTGTTTTACTAAGTATTTAATATGAGGTGCCGTCCTTGATGGAATACAACGATTAATTTCAGGAATCGTTCTTCATTGAAAATTGCTGCTTTTCAAAGAAATGGTGATTTTGAAGTGAAAAATCTTTCGTTTCACATGGGACTTTGATTGCATGTAATGAAGTTCTTGAACGTCCCAGCAGGGCCTCCATCGGATTTTCGGAGAAACACCACAGATTGAGCACTAAACACTAAGGGGGGATGAAGATAAGTAGCGATGAATGCTTTAAAAGTATCATAAACATGCAATCACTAATACTATGGATTGAATATCGACTGGTATATGAAGATTTGCATGCGTTCCAGAAAATAAGGCATGTTTTTATATAATCTCTGCACGGATGATTGACGACTCCGCCTGTTGAAACGATAGAGTCAAATGATTCTGAGTCGTTCCTGCGACACTTCAATGATGCAGTTGTATAGTCATCATACTGATTGGAGGAAAAAAGCGTTTCATCTCTAGCTTGAGGCGTACTGTTTTTTTTCCTAAAGTGCATAGATAGTACTGTGTCAAGTTTACCTATTCGTTTTACATACCGCAGGTTGGGATTTGTCGCATAGCGTACGCTGTTAATCGACACTATCCTTACTCAAGCTAAGGGGAATGTACCAATGAAACTGTCTGGAAGAAAAATTTAACATGAGATAAGGAAACACTCGGCTTGTTTTCTACTAGTCAGGTTTCATTAGATCGCTTGTGTTCTTCAAATACTGCCGCCTGCAGTAATTCTAGTTTTAGAATAAGAAAAATCCTGTTATTACACCGAGGTCATGACTGTATCATCAATGCAACGATAAATCAACTTCATGCCAAAAAATTTTTTTTCAAAGACGCTTTTTTGTTTTTCTTGGAACATAAGTAGCTGTTCGATAGCTTAAATCTCGATTGTTCTCAATATTCTAATGTTATACAAAATTATGCTCATATTCAGCGCGTTTCTCGCTGAACAGAGCTTTTATTTGGACGTTTAGTATCATTCGAAAGTCTTAATTTTTTTGATTCCTAAACTGTATTTGATTTCAAAGATGCCTTTATATCATGCTGTAGTTGCGAAAACAAAACTGAATTTCTCACTCGGCGCGCATTTCTTGTCGACCAAGGTGTATGAAACATCGAACAGGCAGTTGATCTCTTGCGCAGCGCGATACACGTGTGGCACGCGATTTCCGATAAGCGCTATTTCTTTCATGTTTTTATATTTCAAGATGTTTGATATGATAGTTTTAGAGAACTTTATAGGAACGACTTTTGCACCCGAAAAACGCCATTTGCGGGAGGCTTTACTTTTCAGTTTGATTTGAAGAAAACCGCCGCCGACGCTTCTTAAATGTCTGTGGAAGGTTAGGGCAATCATGATTTGCCTGGAAGATTTTGCTGTGGGTTCCAGCGCTTTGAAATCAGTGATTCTGATGTCGAAGACAAAGCACATGGAAAACCACCTGAAAATTTTGAAAACGCAAGCATTATTGGACGGCGATGATTCCCAAACGCAAGAACAGTTTGCCAATAAGCTTAACGTGACTCAGCAAACAGTTTTGATCGTTATATCAAATGAGAAAGATTCAAAAAGAAGGAATATGGGCCCCATATCAACTGACGTATCGGCACATGGAAAAGCGAAAAACGACATGCGAAATGTTGTTGGAACAAGAAAAAAGCAAGATTTTCTTGCATCGCATAGTTACCAGAGACGGAAATATCCGTTTTGATAGTTTAAAGCACAAACGATCATGGATTGACTGAGCCTGAATAACCAGCAAAATCGACTGCAAAACGGAATATTCACGGAAAAAGGGCTTTATTGTGCATTTGGTGGAGACAATTGGTGCCCTCTTCTACAGCTCTTAAAATCTAGTTCAACAGTTGATACAGCATTTATCAATAACGATTAATCAAATCAAACCATGAATTGCAAATAAAACGACCGAAATGGGTCGTAAAACACGGCAAAGTGATTTTGCTGTATGACATCGCTCGAACTCATGTTACAAAGTTGGTCGTAAACGTTATAAAGGAACTGAGATGGAAGGTTTTACCTCACGCACCTTACTCTCCCGACATTGCACTGTCAGATTACCACTTGTATCAATCAACGGCGCACGATCTTTCTGAACGGCACTTCACCGAATATGATGAGGTCAAAAAATGATTCGGTTATTGTATAGCATCCAAAAAACGAAGAATTTCCTCTCGGTGGCATTCACAAGTTACCAGAAAATTGGGGAAATGTTATTGTTGATGATGGAAATTATATTGAAATAAGGTTTAGTGTGAAAACTTCTCGAATTGAGTAAGCATTTAGTCCATAAAAACGGGCGGAGTCATAATTGTACTCTTGATAAGAAGAAGTCTTCGTAGCATGTGGTTAAATCTTTGTTGTATTGTAAGCATTGACTTGTTTTGAGTGATAAGGCATCCCGAGTTCCATCACTCGAATTTAACTAGGGCAGGATTATTTGGAGAACGCAAAAGAAGTATTCGACATAATTAGAGCTAAAGAACCCGGGCATTCACTTTCTCACGTAAAATTTTCATTTGAAAAATATGGAAGCTCCAAAAGATGGAAGACAAGGCAACTTAATATCAAGGGTGTTTTTCCAGTAACTTCAGTAGAAATGAATGTTGACAACACTCTACATTGTACCTCAAATACAAACCTGCGCTATATACGCAGCTGCTGCCACGTTACCATCGACGTGTGTGGTCCACAGCATCTCTGGCTCCAGTGCATTTAACCGAGAAAATCTTTCGCCTTTTACTAAAGATTTCCGTGCATTGGAGCAATTATGAGTATTTTCCAATTTTTGGAATCCCCTCGAAAGAGCGGGATGCAAACAGGACAATCGAGTATGGCGTGAGGGTGCATGATCTACGTCATTATTCGTGTGAAAAATGTCAGAGCGTGAATTTGTACGCAGGTGTATTCATTATCTTCAAGTCATAACTGATGAGAAACGAATGATCGCGCCTTCATTTTTATTTTGAACGATTCTTTTATAGAATTAGATTTGAAGAAATATTCTTCTGTATCAGCAGGCTTACTCAGAATGTTTGCAAAAATATTGCTTTTTGTGAATTGAACAGTTAACAGAATAACTGATATAAAGTGTTTATGGCAGGTATTATTATCAGTGCCTTTTCATACCGCATAGAGTCATCAATCATTCATGTCTGGGTTGCGTGTTAATCGGCCTTTCTAATCCCTTGGTGATTTTTGACGATTTCTACACAGTGAGTTTGTTATCAAATAAAGACATGACGTAACTATTTTGTGAAGCTCCTCGGAAGAGATAAGACTGTCATAGCAGGGCATGAATAAAGAGCAGTGTTCAGGTGCACAAATTCTTTCGCATGGCGCTTCAGTGATGCGTTTGTATAATCAAAATATTACTAAAACTACGCTTACAAAAGTTCTTCCAGTGATCATTTACCTTCTGTAGTGATATAGTCTGCTTAGAGTAAAATTTTCACGACATATCAAAAGTGTCGCTGTGAAGGTGGAAAAACACAACCGAAAACAGACGTTATCCTTTTTTCTCTTAATGAAATGCATCTTGGAAAGATTCTACAAATCAACCTTACTTATAAATCAGCATTTCTCAAGCTATCAAATGGCTTAACAGCCATATATAGAATAACAACAAATGTTATATAACGCTCGAAATTATGTTCCATGTTGTAAGAATGTAATTCTCTCATTGGAGCTTTGGGAATTATTTGACAATGGGCGTTGTTTCTAAACAAATCGTGTTGCAATGATATTCAATTACTTATTATGATCGTACGCTCTTAATATTGAAATTTCACTACATGCTATGAGATTTCCTTTGAGTTGTGCGTAACTCCTTAATACAATGTTTTTTGAGGCTGAACTTCTTCTCATCTTTTCTGTAATTCTTCCTCTCCCCACTTTGATCAATATTTTCTCGCTGATATTTGCTTGATTCTCTGGTGTATGTGCATTGAGGGTAGTAGTATAACGATACTAATGAGTGCTATCATCAGTAGCAAAAGATATAGAGGGTACGAAGCGTGGCTGATGACGGAAAAGAACATATTGCCCTCAGCCGCCGCAGGTGCTTACCAGTGATGAACAACATTTTGCGAATGTTGTCAGTATTATTTGCTTTTCTTGGATAAATCTTGAGAAAGCCTTAGGTAGCATTTTTGTTTCTGAAGGCATGATAGTCAAACTTTCTAAACATCGATTTCCATCAGCTGTTTGATGCAACTCATCGACCTTTTTTTAACTTCGCCATTAGCTCCAATATATCCAATATAGTCTGATAAGGGTATAACATGTTTGAGCCGTTAGTCTAGTGAACCTTAGAATGGGCTGAACCGAGGGAGGGTGCTACTAATGAGTTCCAATAGGAGGAAACAGGCTCCAGTATAGCATCAGACTAACGGCCCAAAACATGTTATATCCATATCAGACTATATCGTTTTGAGCGGGTCTACAAAAAGCGGTCGAAAATAGAGGTTTGATTTTTATAGTCTGTAAGAATGTTTAAAGCCTTATCGAGGTTGTTACGCCAGAGCCATACGAGTTTCGGAGGTATCGCCCCACTCATCAGTGGCCCACGCCCCACGCTGAACCCTATTTTATTGCAGGGATGGGGAGACGTATGTGGTATAGCACATGATATTGGTTATCACCACTTTTTTCAGTCAGCTTTTTGATGTGTTTGTCAAATAATGTAACACAGACGGTAGAGCAGTGTAGTGTTCAAGACTTACGAATAAAAATTTTCAATAAGTTTGAATGAACTGGGGCGTGTAGGCAGGTGCTCTGCAATAGCACTTGATCTTTGGTTCAGTCTGTCAATGTAATGTTAGCATAAGCCTTTTCTCGCCGGGATGGACAGATTGCTGGCAGACTTGTTCAGAAAGATGAAGGAACCATAACTGATACACATTAGCCATAATTTATTCTGTGAGTCAGATATGCATTGAATTAGATCTACTACGCATGGTGGAATTGAATTCATGACGCATCCTCAGTGAGTTAACGTCTTATGATATCGAATATTAGATCTGATGTGTCGTCCTGGATGGCGTTCATCGATTAAAGGAGAAACTTTTCTCGTTAAGAACATGGCGATATCCAAGAAGCGTTCTGTTCTTTGGAATTTCGTCGGATGAGGTCAGGTCATTTCAGCGCAGCATGACTAAAAAGCACTGCCTGGCTGCGCTAATTCTTCTTACGGTTCCGCGATGTTGCCAAACCCTTGGGTCGCTGTAATTGATAGACAAATTGCGGGCATATTTGACAAGAAAGATGAAGGACGGGAATCGATGGATTGGTACGCCACAAGTCACTGTATAGGCAGATATGCACTGAACTTAGATCTACTATGCATGACGGAATGGAGTACATGGCGTATCTTCAGACAGTTAACGATGCTATTTTATTGAGTATTTAATGTGAGGTGCCGACCTGGATGGAATACAACGATTATTTGTAGGAATCGTTCTCCATCGAAATTTGCTGATTTTCAATGAAAATGGTGATTTCGAAGTGAAAATCTCCCGTTTCACAAGGGACTGTGACTGCATGTAATGGAATTCTTGAACGTCCCAGCAGGGTCCTGCATCGGATTTCCGGAGAAACACCACAGATTGAGCACTGAACACTAAGGGGGGATGAAGATAAATAGCGATGAATGCTTTAAAAGTATCATCCACATGCATTCACTAACACTATGGATCGAAAATCGACTGGTATACGAAGATTTTCATGCGTTCCAGAAATTAAGGCATGTTTTTATATAATCTCTGCATGGATGATTGACGACTACGCCTGTTGAAAAGATAGAGTCAGTTGGCGCTAAATCGTTCATGCGGCACTTCAGTGATACATTTGTATAACCATCATACTGATAGCTGGAAGAAAAGCGTTCCATCACTAGTTTAAGACGTGCTGTTTTTTTTTTCTAAAATGCATAGCTAATACTGTGTCAAGTTTACGTATTCAGTTATCTGAGGTGACTGAAGAGATTCATGCCACTTTTTCCTCAAGCCTTAACATGACTAGTCCGAATTATTCGCGTTGATAACCTTTCGTAAAGAATTCATATTCAAAAAGCTTTTTATCGCAGTCAATGTTGCGGTAAATTCACCTTCTTCAGAGGCGCAGTGATCCGAATATGTGTATATGTAATCGTAAGACGTTTCCATTCGTGCCATGTTCATACCTTACCAAATTTGACTCAACATGCCAACTCATGAACTACAAATAACAACTGCGCTTTATATCTGATATCAGTTACTCTATTAACTGTTAAGCTAATATAAAAGCGCTTTACAACAATTTTATGTGCGCCTGCTGATATAGGAAATATTCACTCCAGATCTAGTTCCATCTTATTAGGTTGGAGAACAAATTTCCATCGTTTAAATTGAATGCCGTTTTTTCGCATGAATCGTGTGTGATTTTCATATCACTTGAAAGGCCTACTTTTTGCGCATCTATTGATATATAATTTGTCTATATCTGATGCTGAACGGAATCGTCCAGGAAACAGAAACTGAGATTTACCCAGAACATGTTCGTCGAAAGAGCGCTTTGTTTCAGCAAGACAAGCAAAACCATACACAGCCAAAAAGACCATGGCAAAGTTTGAGGACTTTGACGGAGTTGAGATTCTACCGCATCCACCCTATAGTCCGGACGTTGCTCCACGTAATTACGGCCTTTTGCGATCAATGCAACACTTTCTCGAAAGTCGGCGGTTTGAATCTTTCGATGAAGTTGAAGAAGCATGTCAAGAGTTTTTTGATTCAAAGCCGAAGGAGTGGTACTCTGATCAGATCCGAAATCTGGCAGACCGATGGCAAAAAGTGGTAGATAATGATGGACTGTATTTTGGAGAATAGTTGTTGTTGTTTATTGACTGAATATATACATAAATTTCGAATGTTTTATCAAACGGTGGAAACTTTCATTCCAACCTATCATATAAAAATTGCTCAGACTAAAAATGATGTTTGCGAATGTATTTCCAAGACCACTCGTTTCTCTTCAGTCATGATTCCACGATAATCATATGCTTCTTTGAAAATACATGCTCCCAGCTCCCGCATAATTTCCGATAAATTACGGCATAGATTCCGCACCACTCAGCCACTCTCGATTGTCCCCTTTGCATCCCGCTCTTTCGAGGAAATCCCAAGGATTGGCGAATACTCATAATTGCTCCAGTGCACGGAAATCTTTAGCAAAAGGCGAAAGATTTTCTCGGTTAAATGCACTGGAGCCAGAGATACAGCAGACTCACACGTGGAAAGCACTTCAGCGGCAGTTGCGTACATACCGCAGGTTGGTAGTTGTCGCATAGCGTACGCTACTAGTCGACACTATCCTTACTAAAGCTAATGGGAATGTAACAATGACTGCATTGTCTTTTCCTCCTTCTTTTGGACTCTTCTTTTTTTTGGGAGAAAAATTCAACATGAGGTAAGAAAACACTCGGCTTGTTTTGTTCTAATTAGGTTTCATTAGGTCTTTTGTATTCTCGAAATACTGCCTTCCACAGAGATTCTAGTGATAGAATATGAAAAATCCTATTACTGAACCGAGGTCATCACTGCATCTTCAATGCAACGATGAATCAACTTCATGCCAAAATGTCTTTGCTACACACCATTCGGAGAAAAGGTGGAACGCATTTTTTTTTTCAGATGGAAAAATTTCACTGTGTACTACTGGTGACGTTATATAATTTTAGCCTCTCTGAACTTATTTAGGCTGCTTGTAGGATTGATTCACAAACTATCAATAGAGCAAGATCTAAAGATTGTCAATTTTATAGGTTCTATAGAATGTACTTTCGAATCAAGTGGACGATTACAATACACTCATTTCAGGTGCCATGGGTTGTAAATACAATTCTGGCAACCTTGCCCTATTGATGTACAGGCATTCACTTTTCAATATCCACACACTTTATTCACCTGTATCACCTGTCGTCCCGTTGATCGTCGAGTGACTCGAGCGGGTACCAGCAACTCTTCCATTTTTCCCCATCGCTTGCAAGAGTAGCCCAGTGGGTCCTCCTCGCTCTAGGGATTCGCTGAGCATCATATCTTTCTTCTATCGCTTTCGTGAAGAAATCGGACCAGACGGGTCAGTGGTCTTCCTTTAGAGCGCTTGACGTCCCGAGGACTCCAGTCGGTAACGGCTCTCGTCCATCGGTTGTCGTTGAAGCGCATCACGTGTCCGGCCCACCTTATTTTCGATATCCTGGCGTGTAGAACGGCGTCTCTGATTTTCGATCGTTGACGTAGGTCGGAAATTCGGATCCTTTCTCTCATTTGCGAGATACGGGATACTCCTAGCATCGACTTTTCGACTGCGCGTTCGATAACGGCAAGTGATCTTTCATCCTGCTTACTTAGCCACCAGATTTCTGCTGCATACGTCAGGACAGGGATAATTGTCGAGTCGAAAAGGTGGGCACGGAGTCGTATGTTCTTTGTCCTCTTCACTACATCTTCGATGCTCTTTAAACGTTCCCCGAAGCCGCTCGTTTTCTCCTGCTCAACTCTGGAGCTAGGTCGTTCATCATGTTGATTTCACGACCTAGATAGACGTAACTGAAGCATTCGGAGATTGCCGTTTCGTTGAGCGTAAGGGGCATTCCAAACCCATCCGTTCCTCATGACATTAATTTTGCTAGATTAGTTGGAGACCAATCTTTCCACAGGCGTTATCGAAATCGGTCAACAATCGTTCCGCTTGGCTGATGTTTGGTGTTATGAAAACGATATCGTCAGCAAAGCGAAGATGGTTTAATTGTCGACCGTCAATTTTCACACCCATTTCGTCCCATTCTAATGTTCGCATGACGTTTTGTAGAGTGGCAGTGAATAGTTTTGGCGAGATTGTATCGCCTTGTCGAACCCCTCTTCTTACGTCATTGGTGATATTGTTGTAGAATGAAGATACACACTTTATTATTGAAATTATTAATCGATACAAATTGCCACTGGTCGAGAGCACTATATTTACGTGCTTTATGTAGATCTTTTGAACTGGATTCCCTTAAGACGAACTTTTAAATTCCTCCATTCCTCTCACCCATTAAAATAACTTCAGTGCAATCACACGTAATTAGTTCTAAGGTACAAACAATACTCAAAAACCTCTTGATCCGCTCAACTGCTTTCACCAGGTAATTTCCTCCACTTTCACAGATAAATTTTGCACGAGAATGGCCAATCTTTTGTAGACCATCATAGAGTACGAATGGCAAGTATGAGGAAGAGTGCCTAAAAAATTTGGAGTGGAAATTCTTATTAGTACCACAGATATAGGCTAAGAAATCTTGCTTAGCACCGCTGGGTAACAATGACGGTGAAGTCGGTGATGAAGTCGGCAGCATTCATGTAAACAATGCACATGTCACAGATGCTAGTCAAGCGATGTAGAAGAATTTGATTGAAAGATGAGAGATCATCGGACGAGTGCTCAAGAAATGGTGTCGCTTAGAACTTTACCCCTTGATGAACCACACACAGGTTTTCAAGGCAACTTAACGCTTACAGGCAAGGCATCAATGGGGACGGTTTTTTTTTCGATTTTGGTATCTGATTGTTAACCGAGAAGTAACTGTGGATCAAAACATGTTAGAGACGCTCTCGTTCTAGCAAGATAGGCGATAAGTATGGTCAACGAGAGTTAAGATTGAGCTTGCTTTCCTATTGGAAATACAAAATGCTAGGACACATAGCGTTTGTTTTACTAAATTTACATATTAGAACCTCTTTTGTATTAGATTGGTGAGAAAATTTCCATCGTTTGGAGGGGAATATCGTTTTTTTTCGCATGAATCGTGTGTGATTTTCATACTGTCTGAAAGGTCTACTTCTTGCGCATCTATTGCTATATAGTTTGACAATATCTGCTGCAGAATGGATTTACCCAGGGAACAAAAACGTTTGTTGATTCTCGTCGAAAGCGCGCCTTGTTTCAGCAAGACAACTCAAGACCACACACAGCCAAAAAGACCAAGGCAAAGTTTGAGGAATTGGACGGAGTTGAGATTCTACTGCATAAACCCTATACTCCGGACGTTCTCCATCTGACTACTGCCCTTTCCAAATGCAACACATTTTGGAAGGTCACCGGTTTGAATCTTCCGATGAAGTTGAATAAGCATGTCAAGAGCTCCTTAATTCAAAGTCGAAGAAGTGGTACTGCAATCAGATTCGAAACCTGGCGGACCGATGGCAAAAAGTGGTGGATAATGATGGCCTGTATTCTGAAGAAAAGTTGTTGTTGTTGTTGTTTATTGCACCTACTCTTAGTAGGGGACTGGAGCACCACGAAAGAATTGACTAAAGACGAACGGCCTTCACGATTTACGAGGCTACTCAAGGGTGGAACACGTGTATCGGGCTCTACAGGAGCCCAGTAACAGATTACATGACATGCTGGCTCAAATAATAATTAGCTGAACCCTCGTTTCATCTATGCCCGGGCGCGTAACACCACTACACATCCTACGTCACCGTGTTGCCACTCTTTCTTTGGTTTAAGGCGCCGCGGGTGTGAGCTACTAACCTCAAACGGGCTTGATGTGGTAAGCACATACTGGTACTGAACACAGTCAAACTGGCATTTTTTTGAAAATGTATAATCTGAACGAGAATTCTGTTCAACTGCTTTCTAATAATCTTCTGATGTTTTAATTATACACCCAAGAATGTTGAGCGACGTGCCAAAAATCCGACCTCGGGAGGGTGGCAAAGGGGTTACCTCGGTAGTGCAGTTACCCCGGCGTGGATGAAGTAAAAACTCCTGCTTGGGGTCGAATGTTTGGAATATCGCTCATCACTCTCAGATGTATAACTAGAACATCACAACGCTGCTTAAAGGCAGTAAAACAAGAATTTCGTAGATGTTTGTAGCTCAATTCCAAAAGCCTTATGACTCTTTAAAGCACTAGTAGGCCCTCATCTCGGCTTAGGATGTCGAATTACGAAGCACAACACATCTAACGCTTTGCTCCCAACGATTTTCCCCCTCTATAAATCCGACTAATACCAGGAATCACTGCAATGCGCAACAGTCTAGGAGCAAAGTTTTTCTTCTGACGCATCTTACTCGAAGACTTTCTATGATAATGACCTGAGATGGCTGTGCTACTATGAAGGCTTCAGCTGGATAACATCTTGTTCATCAAGCAAAATTCCAAACACATACCAAGCTGCGCTGATTACCGCATGATTCTTTGTGGAAATAGGCCATTCAGCTATCAAATATCAACCATAGCTTCAAATCTTCACATGAAATCAAACACTTCCGGTGTATTAACCTATAACATTTGTTATCTTTTACTCGGCTTTATTATCCTATTATTCAGCCTAACGTACTCGCAGAAAATCAAGTGTTCGGGGCGGAGAAGAATGTTCAAACGAGTGTGAAGAGTGAAAGAATCAAACAGTTAACAGGTTACTCTGCTAGGCGAAGAATTATATCCCTAAAATACGTTTGAATTATAAGCATATATTTCGTTCGTTGAAAAGCTCGTACATAAAAGTCGTGCACTGCGCTAGAAGGGTATAATGTGTTAAATGCATTTGAATAGATACAGATTTTAGTCTTTTGTAGAAATAGCACAACGAACGACATTTATCCAAGCATAAAGGGTTGAAAAATACAACCTATTTGGTCATTTATGAGCACCTTGATAATCGGCTGTCACTTGCTTCATTGCATATATATTTTGTTTAACTTCACACTTTGGAGTTGCTCAGTGGAAAGATACCAAAATAGCAGCATTTCCTTTTTTTGAGCAGAAGATAAGTAGGCTTCAGACGATATGAAGGGGCCTATTTGTTATGGTACACTATCTGTCTACTAAGTTTTCTTTTGAAAGTCTGTACGCTAATACGATTCCATTCCACATACTACGTGAATTTCGTCATTTTTTTCACGATTCATTGTCTTACACCCGCTATGCACGACTGAGTCATGATTTTAACGTAATTGCCGCTGACAATTCAGGTTCTCTCCTTCTTCATCAATATTATTTGAGTACTAGCCGAGTTGATTCGCCTTGAAGTCCTGCGGCAGCTTCACTACTGGACCACTACCCTTCCTTTACCACGAAAGCTGTCCGTCCTTGGTGGTTCGGTGACCTTTTCCAAGCAAGTTTGGATGTGGATTGCTGATTCAAGAGGTATGAAATCTTTATTTGGGGCGGTGTCGAACCAGCGACAGTGCCTGTACTTTACTACGTCTAATCATTAGACTTCTGGCACGGACCCACATTCATAAAGAAAATATTTACAATATTTTGACAATAACGTGCGTAGAAACTCATTGATGTGATGATATTTGAAAAATTCTTGGATATTCGGATAATTGAACAGTCCATCTTCACGGATTGTATGGGCCTCAGCACATGAACATGTGCTGCTTTAGTTGTTTAATTTCCGGCGTCCGGAGGTAAGCGGAGCCGACACTTCCTCAGGTCATCACCACACCAGAGCAGTTGGTGGATCTTATGCACCAGAGAGAGATCACCACCTTGCTACTAATGTCTACCAAAACGGCGATCTTCCTGATATGGTTTACTCTTAGCTGGTCTTTTTGAGTAGAAACGTCGCACTCCTCAGTTTGAGTGGCCCTATTGGAGGTTGAACCCCCGCTGTTCTTCGCAGCGTGATACCCAAGAATACCTCTTAGCCACGATGAAGTGGTAAACCTTCGGGAGGATTTGGAAAATACCAGATAAAAAATAAGTTAGTCTATACTTTTGAGCTTCCTCTTGAAGCGTAATATCTTCAACTAAGAAAACGCTTAATAAAACTTTATTGCTCATAGTTCTTCACTATCTTCATCAATATGCTTAGCTTTAACTACTTGTGGTAATTGAACTGTTGAGTCAACGATGACCTATGAGAAGCATGAAAGTAGACTGCCCTCTCAAGTTGTTGACAGCCGCAGATTGTGCTCTCAAAAATATCGGCCAAGCATCGCATGTATTTTTTTTACTATAACATCGATGATAATTAATTATCACGTTTTACTAGTTTCAACAAATTATACTGTAATTTTTATTATTGTATCAAGGGAAAAAGGATAAAGCTCTCGGCGTTGATCAATCCCTAAGAAATGCGCCATGCATTCGCCTGCAATTTTAAACTGCGTTTGAGGTGATTGAATGCATATTATGGCCTTCACAAAGACTAGCGGTGGCCTACCACTGTATACAGTCAGTACTGCTCATCCTCCTAGACAAATCTGTGACCTGTCTGATACCAAACTACAGGTCCAGAGGATGGATGGCTTGGTGAATCATGAGCGCGAGATCGAACCACCGACCTTGTGTGCGACGCAGAGCATCCTAATCACTGCGCACTTGCGCTCATTACTGCACTACTTTTCAATTCATAAAGATTGATTATTGATTAAATATTGATTATCCTAGTCCGACGGTTCCATGAAAGTCAGCTCTTATGATAGTTGCACTATCGTTGCGATAATGGCTCTTTTCTAATCAAAGTGATCAACAAAGTGAAAACGTGATGATAACGATCCGTTTAGCATATCGATCATCAGCACGCCAGCAATCGACTGGGC
>JAHQIW010002198.1:0-40656 GCA_019055375.1 Parelaphostrongylus tenuis | reverse complement strand
CATAGCCATTGGAAATGGTTATTCCTGAGCCAGTTCTAGGGAATCCTCTCTGCTCTCTCTTATCACATACATCGGCGGCCGTTTGAAAGGTGTCTTTTAATAGCACCTCTGATATATGTGAGGAGTAGGAGAAGAGGTGACGCATCAAGATATTTTTGCAACTTGTCTTTCGAAACCACTTGGCAATGTGGTCGCTTTTTCACGGTTTGATTTGCACGTTTAGAAATTGAAGCTAGTTTTTTTCCGTTGCTCTGCCAATCTCCTCTTGTGCGAACAGATAGCGAGACAATCATCTCTATGTCTACAGTAGAATATGGTCGGCTGTCGATTTGGGGTACTTTCACTTTCGACATGAAGGCAGCAGCAATATTTGGTGGCAGCAACTGCCATATCACGAAACACTGATTTTCCTGTGTGAAATACTCCGCGGACCATCTGAAGACTGAGAAGATTAGTTATGGATTCAATAGTAGATGCCATTAGATTGCTCTGAGTAAAGCTCCCCTAAGAAACGATCAACATGAATCGGTAGTTCACATTTTGAGTGCGCTAGTGAGGCACCATAACACTACTGAACGTGCTGTTTAACATTTGATGTTCGAAATTTATGATCCACATAAGATCAGAATAGAATGCTGCCAGATGTGTTAAAGTAAAAACTGCTCAAGAACACCGTATGATATACATCTTCCCTTGTGCGGTTTATTTTACATACAACTTTCCACAGCAATTATTCGTACTCGGACGACATTTTGCACAGTATGTAACACTTAAGAACATAATATCTTAACTAAATAAATTGTAAAACACTGATTATGAAACAAATTTTAGACGCCATCGATCTGTTATCCCTCGCTCTTCATCATCAACAAAGCAACCAACCTCGAACTAAACACATGACAGTGCTAGAAAGCACTAAAAAATAGAGAAATCAGCCAGCCTTCGTAACAATAGTCTGTATACTCCATTCAGATCATTAGCAATTTCGTATGCAATGTGCTTATATAGAATAACCGAACTAAACACATGTTTCAGAACAATTCAAAAGAATGTCAGCGATGTGATCGTATTGCAGAGCACATTGACAAAGAGATCAACAGAATATGCATCACAAAGATATTTGTTTCATTGAGCTTGTACTTCCTACAGTCAACAAGTAGCGCATCCTGCTTTGCCATTGTACTATTGGTAGTAATACGATATCTTGAGAAGTGTAGATTTCAGTAATCGACGTAACATGGGCATCTTAGTTTGATGCGCTAACATGGAGAAAACGTACTTCGCTTTTGGTGAGGTGAGCTCGTTATCTGAATTTCACTGGTGTTTTGTTAGCAAACGCCTGGTAAAATTTAGACGTTTGGAACTGCCCTCGTCATAAAATATTAGCATATTAACAAGGCAATATAGGCATTTATAGCACGAACAACGGCTATACGCTTAAGAAAGCGTGTTTTCCAAAAAGAAAGCGTCACCACTCGAAAACGAAAGCATTTTAACTCTTAATACGCATTCTTGTCGCCTACATTGTGAAAGTGAGACCGTTCTTTCCTGCTCATCATTTGTCTCATGACCATGAATATGTCCGATCTACTATTAGCCTTCGATATCGCACTAATTCAGCTTGTAGAAGTTAATTGTTTTCTGATGAAGCTTACGTTTCCTTCACCTTTTAACTTCATCACCAAGTAACGGGGTAAGATTTTGAGCACGGCACTTTCTATGACAACGCATCGATTATCTCTCTATCGGTGTTCCTTGGACGAAATTGGAGATTGCTGTGTTTGCTGGATTTGCAAGGCTTTCCTTTCCTCAGAGATTAGAGGAGACAAGTTGACTCGCAATTTTCTCAATAGAGAGCTTTCGAAGACACACATATAAACGCAGTGATTTACGAATGACAACATTGAACAAACACGAAATACACAGGATATTTACCATTTCTTGCTCAAAACTGCTGTGATTATACGCGCAGAGTTCAAACTTTTTTTACACATGTGAACTGCTGATAAATCGTTGAACTTAACGATGCCTACGTGTCCAAGAATCGAAAAGGAGGGGGATACACTTAGTTTGCGAGTGGGAATATCAGCTTCGAAGTTTCATGGTGAACGGCCACAATCACTTGCACATGGCCCCACTAACTTATTTTGCGCCGTTGAAACTCGAGTGCAAGTTCAATTAGTGGCATAGGAAAAATAAAAAAAGCCTACAACAAGCGAAACAGTGGGGATGTCAACGGTAAACCTTGCAACGTCGTGTAATGCTTACAGCAGAGTTTAAGTGGGTTCATAAGAACGGACATTCATAAGATGTTTAAAAAAGTCTGCTCTATATCTCGATTTTTGCCCTAACTCTTGAAGCACCTTTGAAAATCAAAAATAATCAAGAGTTATCGATGAATGGGTATCGCATACAATATGCGCCAAAATTTTTGACTAACTTTTGCGTGTTTTTCATCAAATGTGGTAACTTTTGGGCTAATTATGTGATAACAAATGAAAGCATGAAGATTCAAAATTGCAATAAGCTTCATTCAATTCATTACAAATGATTGAATTTGAAAAAACAGTATGACTGCGTATCGATCTGGTGCTTATCTTCTCTCATAAGTTCTGAGGGCTCAGTGGCCGAGTGGTTGTGACATTGGTAGAGGCGCGCGTGGAGCCAAAATTCGCCACAAACACTCTTCGGCAGCTAACAAGAACCCCCTATAGAACCCTACATACAGGCCATCCTCGATACTGCAAGGAGACATGATATACTAATATTGTACTTCATCGAAGTAGTAGGCGAAAGACGAATCAAATGCTAGCAGTGCCGGTATCAACACAATGGAAATTGTGATGAAGGTTCGTGTAAATACAAGATAATATATTATTTGCTTATATAAAAAAACAGAGAGTTCTGCGCCTTTTAAACGCATATGAATGTGTAAGGCGAACATGATGCATCAAGTTAAAATAAGAAACCTGAAAATTTCTTCCGAAAAAAAAGCTCTTATTGAATAACCAAAATCGCGCGCTGCTTTCGATTCGTTATGCGAGCAGCGACTTCTATTGCCGTCCCGGGCAGGTTGAATTAGTTTTAATCTTTGATGTTACGGTGTTCAACTTGTTATCGCTTTCGATTTGCATATGACATGATCTTTTGACAGTTAGAATCCTATATACATTTGAGTAAATGAATGGTGAATATGCGAAGTGTTGACGGTTGACATGAAAAGAAGCGGCTCTGAAAATATCACTACACTTTATGCTAGCTGATAATGATAATGACTGATGCAAAACAAGATGCTCGAAGAAAACAAGTCACTATCACTAAGTGCTTGGCATAACAACCATGGTATAGAAAGGGCTCGTCAAGTGAGTTTCGTCAAACGGGCGGAGCTTCAAAGAAGATGATCGACTCGACCGCCAACAAAGAAGCTTCGGTGAGGGAGCCTCTTCATTCGAGCGATGCTCCACTAAACAAAGCTTACTACCGACGATGAACATTTACACCCTAAGGACGAACGACTGCTAGTGAGTCGTTTTTCAAAGTGGGTCACAGATGACCAGCGACCACTTTCATATAACTCTGAACAAGCTTTCGACGTAAGCTTTCTAGTGAAAGGTTGAGTTTCTTTTTCCGTACTCTGGCATTGTGAATATCAGACGTTCTCAGTAATTGATTTACTTCAGATTTGTGATCCAAAATTTCGACCACCAATCGATCCACCCACCAGCATTGCTATCCAACAAGTGATGAAGAGGTGCTGGAAAGCGGATTCAACAAAAGATCACCTGAGTACTTGAGCTACTTACTCTGTAATTCATGTACCTCCAGAAATGTAAGTAAATGTGAATGCCAGCTCAACAATGAATTCAACCAGTTAGTTTGGCAAAAATATCCAAAACTGAGGGAGTTTCGCAATCCGTTTGATTGATATCGGAATGTTATAATGTGCTGGGTTTCATCTACATAAACCTGCCTGTGTGTGAACGTACGGGCGCACACGAGCGTATGCACGCTCACGAATAAACACATACGTATGTAGGCATGTGCGTCGCGTACGCACCACGCACGCACATACATACGTACACACACATACGCAAACACACACATAGGTACACACAATTTTTGGAAAGGTAATCTAAAGGTCACAACACTTTGCAGATTATTAACAGCGCAGAAAAGGCTTGAAAAGCTGCGATTATGACATGGGTGTAAAGCGTTTTTTTTGTGTTTCAAGCTTCTAAGAGTTGTAACATAATACCACTGAACCGAGGAAAAGAATAGAGGCACTTGTTAATGTCTATTTTGACAGAAATGTCTTTACGCTAAACTGAGATGGTCATGTGATCGTTGTTTGCTTCAGGAGAATAATCGAAGCTTTCAAGAAGACTCTGAGTCACGGAGAATCGATACGTCAAAATACAAACAGAACTTGATTGTCGTAAAGATGCCATTTATCTGAAAGTGATTTATACTGCCAACTGTTATGCTCGTGAAATGAAAAAACTGAATGCGTTTTTGACACAAAGAAAAAGGGACCTGACGGTCCATACAAATCACTACGTGCGCCACTCTAGAATGTCATTTATGTCTATTTTGAAATCACTTGAGAGTGGGTTTTGATTTTTTCAGCAATCGATACCACCATATCCATGCTTTCTATGTGATTAAGTTTTTCAGTAAGCTCACCTCAGTCGGAAGAGTCGAAGGGCATCACATGACTTTTGATGTGAATGTTTCTTCAGTGGCCGTCAAAGCATGATATGATAAGTCTCTGTCTATTTTGGGTTTGTATGCCTACGTCCAGAACTGGGATTTTGAATAGAAATGCTGGTCTTATGAACATCTTTGACCCTGCTAGCCAGCATCCTATCAAAGCATACATCAGCATTCAGAAGAGCCTTTAACCGGTTGGCAACAGAACCTTTTTCGCTTATACCTTGAGATTTCATCAGTCGATTAATCGAATCGTAGTATTTTCAATACTGTTGTCAGATTTCGAAAAGCATTAATGCACTGTAGCACCGAAAATAGGATTACGTTTTACTTGAACACGTAATTCTTGCTCGGTGATGGTTTATGAATGGCTTTTCAGCACGGTTTAAGCACTTATCATCATAGACGGCCATAAAAACCACGATTTCGTAGACAGTTCGATATTGAAAAAAGTTTTCATAAGGCGGCAATAATAGGACGTTTCGTACATGGGATATCTGCAGCAAAAAATATGATCATGTAGATAAAATCGCAGAGTTCCAAAGCATTGAAAAAACCAAGGACTTCCTCCACAACGGAGAAGAAAATTCATTACTATATGTTAGACGACGATAAATTAAAAACCGATCTCAATCGGTGGACAGAAATTCTTTTATAGGACTGCTGGAAATCAATCAAAAGCTCAAATTTCCAGTTTTTCTAAGGCTTTGAAATTCAAGAAAAGTTCACCTTCGAACAAAATTGATCCATGGCATCGACTCTTTCTAAAGCCTCGCAATAAACATTCAATATAAATTTTCAAGATTGTATAAAGCCTTGTCCGAGGTTGGTACGCCAGGGCTATACACGTGTGTTTCGGAGGTCTTGCCCAGCTCGTCAGTTGCCCACTTTCCACATTAGGCCCCGCACTGTGGCAAGGAGGGAGGGTGTGACGTCACAGTGTACAATAACACTGTGTCACCACCACTTCTCAGTCGATGGATCTCGGCTGGTAGAACAGAACGATCCGACATTGACTGTTTCAAGCATTCTCAAAAATTGTAATCAATGTTTTCTGTCAGGTTTTAAAAACAGTCGATACCATGGATTAGCTTTGATCTATTAGTCGAGATCCATCGACTGTGAAGTGGTGGTGGCACAGTGCTACTGCGCACTGTGCTGTTACCACATAGGCCTCGCTCCTTGCTACAATGCAGGGCTTAATGTGGGGCGTGTGTCACTGACGAGGAGGTCGAGACTTGCGAAATACCAGTGTATGACTCTGGCGTACCAACCTCGGGTAAAGCTTCAAATATTCTTAAAAATTAAATAGCCTCGAAGAGGTCGTTCGACTACCTCGTTTACTCCAGAGAACATTCAGAAGTTGCAATAGCCTCGCTTAACGAAATCCGCATCGCTCGATGCGCAAGCGGCTTAAGTAGTTTGGGATCAATGAGTGAGGCGTCCGAAACTTTTTTTTTTCAAAAACAAGCCTAAGCTGCTTAGCTGCAATACCTCTCGTGTTCACTTTCTAGACAAGAATATGAAAGATGAGCGGCTTTTAGAGACACGCCAAATACTTCATTTGATCGTTCGTGCTCGTTTGTCAAAGGTGCTTTTGAAGGATATTTACGGTCGAACTACTCTACAGTCTGCAGAATCTTTTTCTTAGAATTTCTCAAGAAGGATTAGTAGAAGTCTGCTGTAACAAGAACCACGGGCCGAAGTCTTTTTTCGGCTTACGTGATGGTGTGGGCCGGCATTTACACCACTGGGAAGACGCCGTTGGTCTTCATCAACGGTAACGTCATTATCAATGCAACCAGCTGTTAGCAGCAAATTTCATAATGCGCACTGGAGCCTTCGAATACTCAGCACTACGGCGCCGACGAATTCACGCTTCAGCAGTACTTGCTTCTGCTCAACCAACCCGCTCACTGATTCCCATTTGTCAATAGCTATTTCCAGACTTCTTTGGGGCAAGCACGTTTGGCCGTCAAAGTCGTCGAATCTCAGCCCACTGGATTACTCCGTTCTACATATTGAAAAAGGAAGCCTCTGCTACTCTTTACACTAGGACAGACGTGCTTACAACTGCTTTGACAAGGGTTTGAGACGAAAATACGGTGGACGTGTGCGGCAATATCGGAAATTCTCGTAAACGACCTCATAAAGTTATAGAGGCCAAACGAGGCAATCTTAAAAATTTGTTGTGAATTTTTTGTTCATTATTATAACTGCTGATCTAGTGAATGTAATTATTCCTCCAGTTGAATTGATTCACTTATTTATGCACTATTTTTTACTGTTTCAAAATTTTTAAAAATCTAGAAAAATTAAGAAATTTTTGCCCACCGTGCATATATTGGCGTAATAGCTGTAAGCCAAGCAAACGACAATCGTCAATAAATTACTTTGAGAGAAGTTTCCGCTGTTTCATTTGCCATGCGCTGAGTCCAAGTAGTTTGGCGTCAGTTCCTCTATATAAGGCGGGTCAGCTATCGAAGCTGTCAGCACTGGCAGCAACGAACACTCAACAAGTTAGGTTTGGTAGCTCCTGAAACGTGCAAGAAAAGGATGTTGTCCACTACAATATCAACTGAACTCAACAATCATTTAAAACCTGCCGTTAGGCTTTCTACTCGTCGTTTCTTTCGTAACCACTTATTCCTTGCACGTCTGGGCTGGCATGATCTTTGTATCTTCTTTGATTCTTCATACTACTCAGTGCACAAATATGACTCCGCCATTCAAATACTCAATCCATACGCAGGAATTTTTCTGAATAAAGTTTATTTAAACATGATTTCCATCATCAAGAATAACATTTCTTCGGTTTTCGAGTATTTTGTGAATGCCATAGGAGAAAAACTTATTGAGTGAATTTTGCAAAATTTGGGAAAGTGTTTTGTAGATTTGCTTATTTGTAACTTATATTTGGTGAGTTGAAGTAGTAATCTGACGCTGCAATGTCTGCAAGTAAGATGGGTGAGGTAAATACCCTGAAGCCTCCCACCTTAACTCTTTTATGACGTGCTCGATGAGGTTTGCAAGATGAGGTGAAGAATTGATGTTGCAGGAAAATCACTTTGTCGTGTCTTATAGCCCATTCCGAGCTTTCCATTTGCAATTTATGGTTTATTTGGTTAACTATTGCTTATTAAGTGCTGCATTTACCGTTCCATCGGATTTCAAGAGCCTGTACTAGAAGGGGCCCTTCCGATCGTTTTAATGCACAACTAACCTCCTTTCCGTGAGAATTCTGCTTTATAGTCGATTTTTCTAGTTGTTTAGGGTCGGCTTACCATGATTGCGTTTCTGTTTGCCAAAACTTTACATCTTCGGACACTATGTAATGAAAAAAGTCTTCCTTTCGTCATCTTCGAGGTCCTATAGAAACCATCATGTAAAATGTCTTGCGTATTAAAAATGTATAAATAAATGGCGTTTTAAACTTACTTTCAAACAAAAAGGAGGATTTTCCATGGCATTGCTTTTACTTCTATTAGAGCAAGAAAATGATTGAACGGTGAAGTCGTATTTGTGCGCATAATATTTAATTGATCTTCCGCGGAAGTCACTCTTTGTACGGCAAACATAACTTTGCAAACGCCGATAAGTGTTATGTAGTAATAATGTCATCTTTTCACTGATTACATGGAGATGGTTTTTGTGGCAAAGTTGGTCAGTGGTTAGATCTCGCCCTCTCCCGTGCCTTTCATCTCTTTAGAGTCGGTGAATTGGCCACCAGACTGGCCTGGGTAGATAATCAGTATTAACTCGGTATATCAGTGGGCCACCGCTAGTCATTGTAAAGATCGGATGTGCATCCAATAATCTCAAACGAAGCTAAAAATTGAAGGCAATGCATGGCGCATTTCTTAGAGACTGATCAGTGCTGATAGCTGTATACTTTATGCTTGATCGGTGGCTCAAACACTTGAACCCTGGACGTACTCCGTGAAGAAAAGGTTAGATTGAAGAAAACGTTCCTTATCACACATGAGATATTTCAAGTTAGACATAAATTCAATCAAAAACAACAGTAATAATTCTTCAAAATAAAAACCATCATTTCCCACTATCTTCTACCAACTATCTGCAAGCTTCCGGATCTGCTCAAAATACCATTCCATAAGCTTTTAATCAAAAAATTCCTGACGAACCGCTTCAATTTGACTAAGTCTTTCGAATAGGCGTCCACGCAGGAACATGTTCAACTGAGTGGAACCGAACCTTGAACTAGACGGCGCAGCATCTGCATTGTAGGATGGGTATGGCAAGACCTTGATTCCTTTCAGTTCATCAAACTTTGCTTGTGAGGCTTGGCAGTGCCTTGTGAAACAGCGATATTCTAAAAGTAAATTAAAATTTGATGCATTATAACTAGCGTTGCCGTGAGAGTATCTTATAGAAGTGTTCCTGAGATATTCCCATGGATATACAATCACCAATGCTGGGTGAAACAGATATAAAATTTCAATTTCCTCGCGGGTGTTAAAGACTACACCAAGAGCGGCGTGATATATATATATAAATATATATATATATATATATATATATGCGCACATGCCCATCATCGTATCTTCGACATTTGAGTAGTGAATTTTTACCTTTTTTCTTTAGAATTTGATGCTGTGGGTTTATCGAACGACTGTGTTCTCAAATCTCTCATATCAAGCAGGCCTTACAGTTCGGTCTCGTTTGTATCACAGTGCTGCGAACCATTAAGGCTAATGCCTACGTATTATTCTGATTTTGTCATCTTGGCAGCGCCGTAACACAGATCATTATCTATTCATTAATACGCATTTTCGTGGTGAACAGATTAGGTCTTCTACGCAACCGCCCAACTGTATCTACCCGACAAATCTGCTTTGTAGTTTGAACGTAGTGATTAGTTTCAAACGTTTTATCATTGAGGGTCTAACGATTAAAAAACACAGATGTAACGCTGTGGCTAAAGGTGCTCAACTGTACATAAGGATTCGTTGGTCTGATCATAGGCTTTAACTCATCAAGTCTCCGTCCTTACGGGATTGCCAGATGGGTACTACTTATGTGGAGGGAAAGCTTCAGTGACTTGATACTTGGATGGACTATCGCAAATCATTGTACAGGCCAGATATCCGTTCATTCACTTCTGACGACGTTTGATGGGATTGCTGGAAAGCAGTATCTCTCAGGATAGTGTCGGAGGCTTTACCTTTTCGCACCTTATCGAGTTGTTCGCTTTGTATCACGATCACTGCATTCTCGACAAAATTGGGGCAAGAACAACCTCAGGAGTAAAGCGAGAAAAGACACATTAAGGCGAAAGATTGTTACAGTGCGTGCAGGTGTAAGGCCTCGAAAACTATGATGCTTCTAAAGGTCATGTCAGAAAAGCGAACCTAAGATAAAAGATCTCATCATTTGGAAAGGGCATTTTTTGCATCTGATTTAAAAAACGAACAGATTTGAAGTTCAGAACACAACTGATTAATAATTTGAAAATGGAGAAAAATCACAGCGATTTGAACCAAT
Source organism: Parelaphostrongylus tenuis (assembly GCA_019055375.1). Taxonomy (NCBI): domain Eukaryota; kingdom Metazoa; phylum Nematoda; class Chromadorea; order Rhabditida; family Metastrongylidae; genus Parelaphostrongylus; species Parelaphostrongylus tenuis. Next base: position 30,441 of record JAHQIW010002198.1, on the reverse strand, counting down.
GATTCTCAAGAAATTCGCGTCACCTTCCATCATTCTACCTCACGGGAAATGAGAGTTTCACTCCATTGATTTCTTTAGGTAATATACAGCTTCACCGATGAAATGGATTTTATAAGAACCAAGAAGAATTTAATTCAAGCGCATGAAATGTTTACCTTCTATATCATCTCACATGTTAGTACTATTTTGCCCCTTTCAAATGTAGTGCACCAAACTATGGGGGACTAGTATTCTATTGCTGTGCAATAAGAAAACCTGCTTAAAATACACGACAGAGGACATAGTTCCTAACCTTGCAATGTGTCACACATTCTCGTTTTCATCTAAACCGTTTGAGGTGAATGAATACATATCTAGCCTTTACAATGACTTGAGTTGTTTACGTATCATGTCAGTGCTGCCGTCCCAAATAAATCTCATACCTACTCACCGAACCTGAGAGAATGAAGGCTTGGTGAACCTCGAGTGCCGGATTGAACCACCGACCGCTGATTGATCGACCACGCATGTCTTAGAGCAACTCTCTAGCCACTGCTCCAGGCGCACTCTTGCATGAGATACTTTAGCGTTAAAAGGTCTGCTTAATGATAGGTTTTTCATCGTACAAGTCCATCAAATACAGAATTGGCGGGAACTTTGAGGGATGAGTACTATGGCAGGTACCTTCAAAAGGAGTGTTGTGTGAAAGGTAGTTTGAGAAAGTCAACGAAGCGACTGTGAAAGATTTTCTTTTTTGCAGCTGCATAGATAGCCGCTGGTTCTCTTGAGTCAAATAGAAGGCAGCAGCAAACTATGGAACATCTGATGAACGCTCAAAGTAAATTTAACAGCGTATTCTTTTTTTGTTCTATAAATTGTCATTGGTTTGCAAAAGAAGAGCAATGAGATTATTCCATTTTACCAAATTATTCATAACGGTCCTGGGGAAGATGCAATGAAATGAAATGGAAGTGAAAGTAGATGCTTGTCGACCCACCACCTTCATTTTGTTGATGAATATGAAGTATTTCATCTGAATTACTTACCTTAGGTTCCCGCGAACATGCGAAAAGAACAGCGTGAGAGAAAGTTGATAGCTTAACAGGTTTACCTTTTAAAATTTGCTGATGATCACACTCCTATAAAAAGAATAAGTCAGAGAAAAAGGCACTGCTTCATTTTAATGATAACCAAGGAAAGCCCAGCTTGCAGTGAGGCATAGTTGAGAATAGATTACAAATGAAAAGTAGACACCTATGACATATAGCGATGTATATGCATGAAACTGATTAAATATCAGTCTACTAAAAATACATAAGAGGTTTTTATAAATTTCATTCATAAGACTTATCAAATATGTGTTAATCAGTAATTTCAACTATATCACGGTTGGATAGTTGTAAAAAAGTGGATCGACGTGGATCGTCACTTCATGGACAGTCGCCTTATATCAAAGTATCAATGGTGATATATCGTACATACACTAAGGTTTATCTATGCTCATATAGTATTTCTGTGATATTTGATTCGGTCACGGTCGCAGGATGAAAGCTATTCTATGAACACTTTTTATCACTCCAGGAAAGTGGAAGCAATTCAAAAAAGGAGCAACGAAATAACATACGACTTTGAAACAATCTCACAATTTTCATGCATGCCTATAGCAGACCAAAAGAAGTAAGTTATCAATCTAACGTTTATATCAGCAGGAAAGCAGAAAAAAACTTTTCCTTCTGTATTTTCTTCATGGAAAAGCTAAGAATTATTCGTCGAACGCCACAGAAACTAAGATGCAATCAGGTCTTTATGAAACTCGAAGGATCAGGGAACTATCGGAATGTTGGTAGAACAATGTAGCCAAGAATCCACCGTCTTCATGTTGTCTAACTTTCTTAGTAAAAAAATCCACTTTTTCGAATGACACCAGTTCGAATATCGGAGACAAATAATTATAATAAATACGTCATGAAATTTCGGAGAGATCACAAGCATTTGCTGTTTCTCAGCATACTCTTGTACCGGAGTGGTCAAGATAAGAGAGATAGGATTCCAGAAATACCAATCTGGAAATTTGGTGTCTCCCTTGTCGATCCACCGGACTTGAAGCCGGCCACCACTACGGGCGGTGTTTGCACGAGAAAAATAATAGAGGGTGTATCGCATACTTATAAAGATAGGATATCCGTGTGTCCGAACAGGTAAGTTTTTCCCAGGTTGCGAAGTCAACAGAAAATATAGAATCTAGTGAGATCATACTGGATTAGTGCTGTTTTGATCACACGATTGTCAGAATCGATATTCTAATACAATCTTCAAAGGGAAAAAAACGGTTGACTTCTCTTGAGGTGATTGAATGCATATCTGGCTTTTATAATAGCTTGTTGTGACCTATCTTTTCATCGAATCAGTGTTGCTTATTCTTTCAGACAAGCCTGGGCGAGTCTGGCACACCGACTATGTGGGGATGCATGACTTGATGAAGTCATGCGTGCGGGATCAAACCATCGAACTAGTGTGAGACGCAAAGTAGCTCTTGAAACTGTGTCTTTTTCCCTCCTCGAATTCATGTGACATGCGATTTCGTAGCTTCGACTATTAATGAGGTACACTTTCTTCAATTACTGAGCCGTCATAGCAGTTTTTCGACTGTTGTTTGTAGAAGGTTTCGAGTCTTCTGAAAGTAAGTCTGATTTCGTAAGGAACCAATTTTGTAAAACTAGGCGTGGTAAGAGGAGTGTTGAGAAACTCATGGATAAAGTTGAAATTTGAAGTGGCTTTGATTCGGCGATGGTCCTTCTGACGATTACTATCATTTCCACATTATCGAGGCCTTGGCTCTTTCGTAAATTTCTCTCGGCTGATAAATGTAGAGGAAAACTTGAAAACTCTCCGGTCGGGGTAATCGCAGATTCGATGCCGCCTGAGTTTCCAAGTTTTGCTTTGCTTCATCACAGTCGTGGTCATATTTCACATCGTACTCCGTGATTAAAAATAACTAGTTTAAATAACTGATTTATATACACGACTCGTTATCACAATTTTTATGGTGCGAATCCCGCTTCTTCTAGCACTTGATTCGTTTTTAGTCTTTTTCTTGAATAACTTAGAATACTGGCTGAGGGAGCCTCCTTCCAATCACGAGGATAGCCTTGCTGTGTCCTTCCATAGGACCTTATTGTTGACTGTCGGGGAGTATTGGAATGGAGTCTTGTTCCACGCTCGCCGCGACGAGAATCACGCTCTCCCTTCCCCCTTCCTCCCAAATGCATGAATTTATTTTCCAATCATTCCTAAAAGTGAATAAAGCAATTAAGATTTGAAAAGTGTCGGTGCACATTTTATCTAGAATAAATGCTCTCAGTTTGACTGAATATTAAGTGAATAGATTCTGTGGCTCATTCATTTGCAGTGAAACTATCGGATTAATGCGAATGCGGAGATCTCTATGGCAGCAAAAGATTCCTTGAAAAACAAATACATCCAAAGACGTATTTAGTCTTGCACCTAATTTCCCATGTATTTGCTTAATTCGTTGAATACATTTTTGTAGTCGACGGCGTTTTTCTCCCATTTCCTCGCTAATTTTCACCCAGAAATATGGTGCTTTTGAATACTGGAGCCGTTATTGTCATTTTTCAGCGTCAGCTAATTTTTCCTCCTATTTCTGTATAAATCAGACGTACTATGTAGAATTTCTTGGTGCGTACATTGTGTTTATTACCGACTGTCTATGTACTCACGTGGGTCAATGGTTTGATAGTGTCTCCGTAGCTAACCAAACGTCTTCACTCCCCTTTGTGGACGGAGAGTGCCATGAGACTTGATTGGGTGGAGAAAAACCTGTTCTGCTTATCGGCATCAGTTCACAAATATTTGATAGGGCAATAACGAGCACAGTCAGCTCTGTGATATAATGAATAGTGTCAAGGGCACAGTGCATTTTAGGACTTGATACGCGCTAAACCTTTCAAAGGTTTTCCAAATTTTTGTACTTTACACTAACTATAGCATATATATAGCATATTCGTTGCGTTTGCAATTACGACAAGTAAAACACATATTCTTCCCACTTCACGAACATCCTTTATGATTAAAACACTCGAGAGATCGACCTTCTATTAACCTTGGCATCAAAGTTAATTATTTATTTAGGTATGAAAACCTAGCAATTTAGCTGGCGCGAGGTTGGTAGACGACTTGGTGTTGTCGTTTTTGATTGCTGTTAGTAAAAGGCTATACGGATGGCTGGCTGTAGTTTCGACGACACCGCCTTCTTCAAAGCCTAGGCGTGCGCTTATTATCAATATTTCAACTCGGGGTTGGTGCTGCGCTGTATCAGAAAAGTTTCGATCCACTTTTCAAACTCTCTCCCAGTTATACCAAAGTTCACCACATACACCTTCCTCCTTGCTACAAGGCAGGGCTTAATGTGGGGCGTGGGTCACTGACGAGGTGGGCAAGATTTCCCGAAACACCGATTATGACCCTGGTGTACCAACTTCGCGTAAGGGTTTAAGCATTCTTGGAAATTAACTGGATGTTTATTGCGCGATTTTAAAAACAAGCGATACCATGGATCAGTTTTGTTCTACCAGGCGGCATCGGCGCCGGAATGAGAGGTGATGATGGCACGACGTCATTGTACACAGCGTCGTCACCACATACGCCTCCCTCCTTTGCCACAATGCAGGGCTTAATATGGGGAATGGGTCGCTGACGAGGATGGCGAGACCTCCGAAAGAACGGTGCATGACCTTGGAGTACTAACTTCGGGTAAGGTTTTGAACATTCTTAAAATTAGATTGAATCTCTTCCAGTTAGTTATAAATGCATTAGCAAACGTCTCAACTCTCTTTCCTCAATGATTGCAAGGTGCACTCTATATTGATCAGCAGCAACGGTTCCATCAAGATTGTGTCCTTCCTCAAGCACAACTAAAGAAGAGCTTCGTGGAAGATGACGGAACGGAAGAGTGCTCTCGGATCAACTTGTAAAGGTCGGTAGAAAAATTCAAAGCTAGCTGTGAAGGCAGGTAGAGTTATAACAAAAATTCACCAATGTGGGTTAGGTCTACAGGGTAGCAAGACATCCAAATGTACAACAGGTCACTCCGTCTTACATTCATTGATGTTAGGACTAAGGCTTTTGGCCTAGGTGACGTACTAAAGAACTGTACAAAACTAGACTGTTTTGCTATGTTTGCAAAGATTTTTTTCTAGGCTATGCTAAAGTTTGCAATTAGATTCCCATTATTGTATCACAACGTTGCCATTAATCTGAAAGTTGGTTACCGAAACATGACCACGTGTGGCCAGCCAGAGAGAGCGAAGTAGTCTAAGAAGATAAGCTCTACGAAGCGAGTGGAGATCACAAAACAACATCGAAGGCCTACTGAAAACGCGGAAATTCAAGTTTCGTACTGCTTCTTTTCTTTTTTTTCTTCTACGAAAGCCAACAAGTGTCTGTCATAACAAAGTAAAAATTCATGGACTCAAATGGCATCCCATCACGTAGATGAACGAGACACTCAAATTCTTGATCTAATTTGGCTATCAGTGACTAGAGATATTCTCAATATGTCAAGAATTACATGGGGTAACAAAAGCAGGAGGAAAGGGCTTCCAGTGAATTAGTCATATGGAATATTGAGAGAACAGCAGGGTGAGAAATTACAACATTGCTGGACTTCAGTGAACTCAGTGATGTTCTATGAAGAATTACATACTAATCCAAATTGTCAATTGCGTCTTATTATTCCCAAAGTAAAACTTAATTATAAATCAGAAATATTTCATTGATATAGAAATATGCATCTTCGAAAAATATCGTGTGCATTGCTCTCAAAATAACAAATTACGGTAAAAAGAGTGAGAAGTATCAATGCAACAGAATCGCACATCACTCGCTAGAAGTTACGGTTTATAAGCATCGAGCACTTCTTACAATTTACACAGCGGCACTGGAGTGGAGTTCGATATTAGTGGAGGATTCGTGGTAGATTAGTGAACAAACGGTTTGCCCTAGATTAGTTATTGATCCTATGTAAAATGCCGAGTGAACAGATTTTGATACTGCTACGCGATTTGCTTGTCGAATGCTCTTAAGAAATTGTTCATCAAGGTAATTATACATGGCTTATCAAAAACTTTAATTGAGACTCAAATCCAAACGTTACTCTGTTATTATCACTTTACCAAAGAGTCAACTCATCTAAATGAAAAAATGTACTCTTGCTTTGTCGCAACTACGTCATAGAAATGCAGCTGTTGCAGCAATCACTTATCCTAACAAGAGGAAAGTTGTCGAAAACGCGCTACTCCGAAAGTTCCGCTGCATTGTGCGTGAAATCAACAGATTGATATGTAAAGGACTTAACATTGATGGATAGATACTGGAAAGTCGACGTTGTGTCGTCTGTATCATGATCACCTGAGGTGTATTTAAGAAGCGGAGGCAATCTCTAAGGAGCTGAGAGAAGCGCAAGTAGGAACGTAACCGCATTTAAGTTGGAAGAAATTACCCCAACTCGTTGTATATCTATGGTGCAGTGAAAGCACATCTATACTGAATACACTCGCAAGAGCACTGCTATGCAACGAAAACCTCAATCGTGGCATAGCTGGATTTGAATCCTTGCCTTTTTTAGAGGCTCACTTGTTTCTCACTGCTCCGTCAAAGTTCTTTCTGCTCAACGAGACTGGTATGGGAAACACGTGTCGACACTAGTCTCAGTTGACCTGAACCAATATTTAGAATCATAGTCGTTCGCTTTCATTTATTGTTCAAACCTTAGGATGCCACCTGTTGTCCCATTTATTGTTGAGTGACTTGAGCTCTCACCACTGAAGCTTGTACTTGCCCTTATGGCCTGCACAGCACCGTAGATTCTCCTTATTTTGGGGATTTCTTTACCTAGTACTCGGAATTTCTAGTAATTTTACTGCTCTTCTCGCAGTGTTATGTTGCTTTATATATACCTAAGAGAATTGAGTGGTGAGCAAAAGTACGCCCTCTGGCGGGAGTCGAACCCGCGTTTCATCATACGGGGGACACGTGCTATCACTACACCACCGAGGTACATTCGCGCCACCACTCATTCCTCAACATCTCTATGTTAGCTGTCGACCACCATCCCTTTATGGTTTAATCGCATAGGATGCAGAATGAGAATGAGAAGAAAGAGAAAAAATGAGTGTTGGTCGGTGGGGTAGTAGCAGCACGTGTCTCCGAATTGGATGAAACGCGGGTTCGACTCCCGGCTGAGGTCATATTTTTGCTCACCACTCAATTTTCTTGAATTTCTTTAGCACCATGCCATTCTATTAGGAATTTCCTGATTTGTTCAGACCACCGGCTCGGTGACCTTCTTGCTGGGTGTTATTCATCCCGAGTTACCAAGTTGGTAACGGCTCTCGTCAACTGGTTGTCGTCAAAACGCATTAAGTATCCGACTCACCTATTCTTCGATAGCTTGATGCCTTAAACGATATCTTTGAACTTCTGATCGTTGATAAACCAACCAGAAATTCGGATTCTTCCTCTCTTTTGTGAGATACGGGATGTTTTGGCATCATTTTTTCACTCATTTTTTGGACGGCCACTTACAAGATGGGAGGACGATTAGTGTCAATGTAAACAAGCTGTGCTCACAACTGGAAATGTTTACTGGATATTACCACATACTCGCAAGATGACAACGGACCGAACAAGCGGTAAATGTACGAGAAGAACATTCAAATCAACGAACCATCATTGTGTCCAATCAAACTTTCATTGTCAGGGAGAGCAAACTTCTGATTCAAATCATTCTGTAATAGAGGATGCAGAAGAATGTGTTTTGGAAAACAATAAAACAGCCAGGAGAATAAATTCAATAAGCAGAAGTAAATATACTGCATTACATAGACTACGAACAAAAAAACCATTTCAATGCTAAATCTACCATTGCACAACGACAATGCTATGGACTCAATTTCCGAAAAGCTGTCCGTTAGTGACAAAAGCAGTGAGCATCATGCGGGTGCGATTGCTGATTATTGGTACGTATAATTTACACATTACTGGTAATTTTGTATAAATTTTGAGAATACTGAATAGACAATGGTTTGCTGTTTCTATGTTGTATTTCGAAACAGCCTAATGTCGTATGCTGATACTTGGTTTAGTAGCAGTAGGCGTCAACGGGCTCTGTTAATCCAGGTAAGAAAATGAATATTTAAGCTATCGTTAACTCCTTGACGACTAAGTTTATATCTGGACGCGGCACGCGGCGTGGTGAAGCGGCGAGCCGGCAAGCTATAACCACAATGCTGCAGTCTTTTGAATAAATTTCTACTTTTATCTTTACTGAGAGTATTTGAGTCGCCAACAAGTCATGAATGATGATAGAAAAGAGTTTGATAAGGCTACCTGTAGTAGGAACATTGCCGTTTATCCGTCGAAGATCCTAGCGTTCCAAGGGAAGAGCCAGATACTCTCAAAAATTGGGTGTTTCAGACTATTACTTCACATTTTTTTACTATCTTATTCATATTAATTCATTAATCAACCATATTTATCTTTAATTTAAATGCTGACAAATTCTTGTTCTTATTCCCTAGCAGCATATGAACAGTAATTAAATAATCAAGCACTTTGTCAGTTTATTGTTCTTAAGTCAAAAAAAAAATGCCAAATAAGTCTTCCAGTTTGAAACTATTTTATTCCATGTAATACCCCAAAGTCATGATAGTGACTGAAAATGAGAGAACTGTATGTCAAAAATGATGCAGCAAGATGCAGGCGATGCCATTTTATCAACATTTCTCAATATTTCCTCTATTAATAGTAAACTTCTGAAGTTGGAACCCAAAAAAAGACTCTGTTCTATCGTTTTGTCACGAACAACTTTTATTACCCGCGTTTATTGTGTACTGAGAACACATTTTATCGTGTTGGTTTCGACACTAGATATTCGCACTGTTCACACCCTCTACTACTCTTCCTAATTGAATGCCCTCAAAAAGACTTCATGCACCCGATCAAATTCCCATTTCTCCTTATAAATTCAATGTGATCAATACAGGTAGGTTAGACTTCCAACAGTAAAACAGAGACCTCTATGCTGCCCAACTGTTTCGGATGGTATCGTTTTCACCAATGGGTATTCCCTACGCCGAATAATTTGTTCCGGTTCTTCTGCCTACATGCTCAAACAAAAGATGTAGCTCTTACTCCATGCTTAGCTAATAGTAGAGTTATTCACACATTGACCCTGCTAATTTCTACGAATATAGTTCCCGGATGCAAAAAGGAGTTCGGTGCTTTTGCGTCACGGATCAAGTCTGGGCGTAAAGCGTACGAATTGTGTCCAAATGAACAACAGGCAGATATCTGTGGCGACCAGAGGGATGATGAGATAGAAAAAACGGTCTTCCCTCTGCAAGATATCAGGCAGAAATGGGGAGTAAGAGTTGGAAGTAAGTTCACTTTTGTTGTTTTCCCATTGGACGCGGATTTTTAGGACGTGTTGGTGTACTTCTTACTAAGAATACCCACGAAAACTCCTTTGGTAATATGCCGCTTCTTTGTGATATTGACGTGTCCCGATCATTCAAATTTCGCTATATAACTGTGAACAGAATCCTCGGCGAAGCTTAAGCATCGGGATAGCTATCCCCATGACGAGACGTTTTTTTCACGTACTGGTATTACTTCTTATAAAATCCTTTCTATGAGCAAAAATAGTACTGTAATCTTTATTTTTTTAGCTAACGAATGACTGCTAATAGTCTACTGAAAAAGCAGGAGGTACAGTGTACAAACTCTGTCAATACTTATTCCGGCCGCAAACTGAAATCCTCAATAGTTCCTTCTACGTGTTTCACAGTTTGGGACTGTACTCGAAGTCAAATTCTCATGAAATAGGCGATAGAAATGTACAACGAAAACAAAAAGTATGGTTATCTCAAGGATATACCTTTCGAGTTAAAATATTGAATTATTGAAGCACGTGGGCATTCTCAATGCAAAGAAAGCTCATCCTCAATAAATAATCTACCCTTTCATGACAATAAATGCAGTCAAAAATCAAAAATCATCTATATAAATACAAAAAACGCCAATGTAAAGTGCAGACACGGGCTGTATAGTCCAAAAGCAAACCCAGTCCTATAATTTTTTCTATATAAAAATTGCAAGGAAGCAGGAGCATATCTCACAGAATGTAACTACATTTCGCACAATTCGTACTAAAAAGTGGAAATTTCTCGGATAAATAAGTGTTCTTTCTACTCAAACCAAATTCATAGAAATCTCCACAGTAATATTCAATACTTTATGACAATATAGTTTCTCTCAAATCTAAATCTCAGTCTGAAAACCAAAAAATCCCATGTGAACTTGGAAAAATAAACTCCGATTGCAAAATGTTACTGTTTTTGTAGTTAATAGAGCGTCCGTGAAAGTTTTTTCACAAAACAAACTGAGTAAAAAATCTTTATCTCTCAAGCTATCGAATGACTCTAAAAACGTGAATGACAAAGGATTAAACGAATGTTATATAACAGCTGGAACTACGTTCCTTTTTACGACAATGTAGTTTTCTGGTTGAAACGTGGTATATTTTCTGATACATGGGGGATATCTTTACTATAAAACTCCTTATAGACATCTCTTATGTAATATATCGTCGAATTCAAACTTTTCACTACCGATTTCACGAAATTATTCCAGAAATCGTTGTAAAGTTGAAACAGCTTGCTTCGAAATCAAAACGTAGATCTCTTTTTACTTATCACTTCGCACTCTCATAAACCAAACATACTGCTAAAATCTCTAGCTCTTAAACTACCGAATGGTCACTAAAAGTCTACTGAAAAAGCTCTTTGTGGTAAAAGAAAGGAAACAAGAGTACTTTTCAAATAAAGCAGCCGCATTTACGCATTTTTTTATAAAGAGTTAAGGTTTTCAGGATCAACTGAATGTTCTCTCTACTAAACATACCTTTGTAAAGGTTCACCTAGCGATAGCCTAGTTTTTCATAGCGAGAAAGTTTACTTTGCATCAAAATTCCAGTTTATAAGACCAAAAAATCCGCTATGGGAGTGGAACAAGGCCCTTCCCTAGCAAAATCATTCTTTCGTTAGTTGAAATTACACTAGAATTAGTAGTCATTCGAAAGCCTGACATATTAGTGGACCACAGGCCTACAACGCTAACTCCGCCCTGTCGCGCACGCGGTGGCTCGGCGGCGAGCAACCTACAATGACGAGTACTTCGCACTGCCGTCCACTGAAAAGAAGATTGCTGGTTTCATCCCCTAGCACGACGCTTCACTGCGATTGTTTTGGTGTTGATTAATACTGCAGGTAATTTAAAAGCCTAGCTAATACAGCAAGAAAAGCTCAGCTGTCTGAAATTTCGATACTTTTCAATAAAAAACGTAGATCGTGGGATGATATACGCATACCGAAATCTATTCGCACTTGTTCTCAACGATGTTGTGACAGTTGCATTTGACAAAAAAAGTTTTGTACTGTGTACGGTAGTGCGCGGCAGTATACTGTGTACCACGCTGATCTCTCACACAGCACACGGCGCAGCTACTCAGCAAGAGTACTGTTATCAGTTACACATTGTTGCATGAATGGTGATGAATAAACTGTTCAATTGATCACTTATGTTACAGTGTCACTACATGAAATATAGTGTGATGTGGTGAATCAGTGATTTGAGCAAACTGTACAAAGAAGAAAGGAGTGACACCAAAGAACTACAGTGAGCGCAGTGTTGAGGGATCGACCCAGCAGCCTCCTTCTCGATAAACGGAAACACAAGGCACCAGCCACTGTAAGCGGCTTGCTGCCACCCGCCGCGCGTGAAACGCGGAAGGGCCAGCGCAGGGGGTCTGGGGTTCCCACTGTGTTAAATATCAGTAATTTCAACAATGTGCATATGAGCTTTCTTGGCGTGCTGTAGCAAGAAAAATACAATCATGATTCACACTCAAAGTGCTTTGTTTGCAGGGCTAGGGTCTGTCAGTTGCTTTTCATTAGATTAGACTGATGCTCTTCTGACAGCATAAATTGAAGCGATTCTGAATTCAGTCTTGATTTCACAGGAATTCACAGTGCGTTGTATGAGCGAAAAGTAATATTACATAGTAGGAGTTCCATTCGCAGATAGGAGTTATATATGCACACAAACTACATGAACGCGTAGCGAAATTTAGTATTGGAACACTAAGCCCCTTGCCTAAGTTATTTCCGAAACAAAAAAGATCCTAGAAGATAACAAAATTCTTCCTCCACAAGGGGAAATTGACCAACTGTCGTTTGCAAATGGTCGACGATTCGCTATTTTGTGAATGCAATGAGCGACCACCATAAATGATGGAATGACAAAGACGAGCATTGGACATTCTTCCTGCAATGTAGTATCCACAAGCTTGAAAAATTTCTATGAGATAGTTGTCAGAATCTCTCCAGAACTGGCGAATAAATATTCTTGTTCGTGTGCAGGAGCTTTTCTATGCAAGTGATTTTGTAGTCCCTATCTAATAATTCTATAGGGCCCGTTTGTGACCTATATAACCCTTATGTGTCACTGAAAATATAGCTTTTAAGCTTCTTTTGATTAATTTCCGGTGTTTTGAAGAAAGCTTGTGGAGATTTTGTTTGGTCTCAGCTCTTCAGGCCATGCGGAGCTTTTATTAGTTGCCTCTGTATCGAAATCCTCGTATGTAGATTACCGTTTATTTTTAGAATAACAGTACAGCACCAGCAATATAGGGATACATAGAGAGTAAGGAAGGAATAGTAGTCATGAGCATAACCAAGCATAAAAGAGCATAGCTATAACTTTCGGCCGCCTATATTCATTCATTAAGGGGGAAGGGGATTATGGTTAGAGTAGTACAAAGTTAAAGCGAAGGGTGGATATCCAAGAAAGGGCTACAAAAGACGAATTCAAAATTAGTTCACGTGGAAAGGTCAATATCAAAATAAGCTTGATTACGTGACTATTCTATAAGTGCAAAGGAGGATCATGAAAGTTGTCACAGTCATGCGAGTTGTTATGTATTCACAGTGATTAGTATCTAAAGTGCATGAAAGTTCAACGGCATCTCGAAGCACAAGCACAAGTTAATGATTTGCACATAGGAAAAGGTATATAAACATTCGTTATATTGAGGAAAATGTACTCTTTAGCCACGCACATAATGACAAATCAACAACAAGACTGGACATTAGAAAACTTTTGGGGAGCGCTTTTATTCGCCGAGCCAGCCACTGTCCCTACGAATGTGCTCTTCTTCCTTCGGTGTAAAGTCATTTGCTATGGTGAACATTCTGCGGATCTCTTCAGGAGCTTCAGTCTAGAAATCGTGAGATGCGGTTCAAATATCATCTTGCAATGTAAAAACTCGCCATTTCTTGGGGTGACGAGTTTATTTATAAGGAATTATCATACTACACTGTGGTGTGCATGGTAATGGCAATCATGGCACTTAAAAGTATTTTTGAGCCCATTTTGAGTCCTTTTTCTCATCAGTCGACTAATAGAATGTCAATCTTAAAACACTGGTGGATCTAGCCATTATTTATATGGGGGTCTAACAAATACTAAAAAGACTCCAAAGTAGTATTTTCTTATACACTTATACTTGCAATACACGTGTTTAGATCTGCAGCCTCCTCAGTTGCACAGTGCCCTCCGTCTAAGCCGATGTCTCAAGTGTGAGAACCTCTTTACATACAGGACACATCAGCGAACGTCTCCGAGGGGCCGACAAGTAATAAAACCACTGAACGGGCAGTGTCATGCACCCGATTGCTCTTGGCTGGTATTTGGAAATTATAGTATTTTCACTGCTTTTTCCGCAGTGTTATGATGTGCTTTTATAACTAAGAGAGTTGAGTGGTGAACAAAAACACGGCCTCAGGCGGGAATCGAACTATCGTTTCATTATATCCGGGAACGCGTGCTTTACCACTACACCACTGAGGCACATTTGCCCGACCACTCATTCTTCAACATCTCTATGTTCAGCTGGTACATTTTGTAACAACTCGAAAGACCGACTTTTTTGAAACCTCGGCATGTTAATAATATAAAACTTTAAAAATGAGAAGAAAAGCTTAGAAAACTAATCTTTATTCAAAGCTTCACGAGGTTGGTATCTTTTCCCAATCGATTGTTCTTCTTTCCGGTCGATGGGTTTTCGCGATTGCTTGTGGCTGACGTTTCGGCAAATACGCCTTCTTCAGAGCCTGAACGTATTATTCGTTGCAGCTTTATTTATATGACTATACAATAAGGAAAGAGAAAAAAAAATTATTTGAAAATCTAAGGTATTGCAAGCGACAATCGATTCAGAGAAAACCACTCACCTAACCATCTAATCCAGGGACTACCTATGTTGTTAGCGCCAGGGTAACGTATGAACCCGCCCCCATGTCACTAGGTCAAATTATGTATAGGTGTCAGCTGGGACCCGTGCTAGAAAATCAATCTAAGATGAGGTGCCATATGGTTGGTTATGTTGAGGCACTCTCCCTTTTTGTTCATTAGCGGGTTTTTGGAATAAATATTTCGAAATATTTCGCGCAAATTAGAGGGTTGGCAATGGGGCAAAGACTAGCACCCAGCTTAGCCATCGCTTTCATGTCAAAAGTGGAAGCTCCAGTTCTCCATCGGCGTCCAATACTCTACTGTCGCTATATAGACGACTGTTTCATCATCTGCTCTACACAAGAGGAGATGGATGAGCATTTCGAAATCCTGAACGGACAGTCAGAGTTTATTAAGTTGACGCGAGAACAACAAAATTCAGAGAGCTGGCTTCCCTTCTTGAACGTTCAAGTTCAACTTAATGAAAGTGGCTATAGCACAAAATGGTACCGCAAGCCTAGTAACAAAAACGTCTTGGTACATTACCTTTCTTCCCATCCCTCACATACTAAAAAGGCACTTATCCGAAATATGTATGGAACAGCTGTAAGTGTTTGTACGGGAGACGATGAAAGAAGGGAATCACTAGACTTAGCGCGAAAAAATAGACATTTCTAATGGGTACAAAGAAAGAACAGCAACTAACGTTAGGCCCAAAAGCAGCGAAAAGCCTCGCAATGGAAACAACAGTGCGCCACACCTAGACAATGAGGTACCTCTTATACTACCTTTCATAACAGACGAAGTCAGTACCGCTATTAGAAGGTGTCTAAAAAACAGTGATCTAGAAGATTCTGTAGGAATTGTAGAAATTCCGCCTAAAACACTGCGTCGTCAATTAGTTTGAAACCGCTTGTATGACCGTCTATGTAATACAAATGACTGCGTTATTTGTCCCAACGGTAGAGACGGCGATTGCATGAGCGTAGGTACAATATACCTAATCTCTTATAAGAGATGTGGTGGTGAATATATTGGCGAAACAGGCAGACCACTTCACATCCGCATTAAAGAGCACCTAGATGGAAAAGCAAATAAAGACCCAGGTAAATCTCTAGGTACACACAGGATTCAAAGACACAACGACGATGACTTCGAGGTAGTAGTCAAAATCCTAGGGCACGAACCAAAGACATCGGCGCGAAAGACCCTTGAAGCTTTTTGGATAAATTCCAAAAACCCGCGAATGAACAAAAAGGGAGAGTGCCTCAACATAACCAACCATATGGCACCTTATCTTAGATTGATTTTCTAGCAGGGGTCCCAGCTGACACCTATACATAATTTGACCTAGTGACATGGGGCGGGTTCATACGTCACCCTGGCGCTAACAACATAGGTAGTCCTTGGATTAGATGGTTAGGTGAGTGGCTTTCCCTGAATCGATTATCGCTTACAATACCTTAGATTTTCAAATAATTTTTTTTTCTCTTTCCTTATTGTATAGTCATATAAATAAAGCTGCAACGAATAATACGTTCAGGCTCTGAAGAAGGCGTATTTGCCGAAACGTCAGCCACAAGCAATCGCGAAAACCCATCGACCGGAAAGAAGAACAGTCGATTAGGAAAAGATACCAACCTCGTGAAGCTTTAAACAAAAGATTAGTTTTCTAAGCTTTTCTTCTTATTTTCAAAATCTCTATGTTCCCCGGATAGGACGATACGTGGGTTCGATTCCCACCTGAGGCCGTACTTTGTTCACCACTCAATTCTCTTGGCTGGTATTGTCAAATATATCATACCTCTCCTTTCGAGTGTTTTCTATATCAGTGCCCATAACAGATCACATGAGGAGCTCAAAAATAAATGTCAGACATTTTGAAAGTTGAGCGTGATCTTAAGAAAACACTCCCAACCGAAAGCTATAATAAGTGCATAAACATATATATGTGTACGTACACATCACACACATGCACATCTGCAGCAAGAATAACCGTTGCTAAGTATACCTTTATTAATTCAGCAACTCTCGTCCACCCTTCATCAAGGTGGCGCGAAATTCGGAGAGAATCTGCTGTCTGCAATGCGAATATTATATCTGATACATAACGAAATTCATCTTTACCATGCTCTCCGAAGTCATCTTATGATGTACCTCAATGATCTCTAAAAAGTGTTGGTAGAACAAAAACAATTTCTGGTGATAAATTCTTATTGCCGTTGAGCGCGGCGGTAAACACGCTCCATTCCGCTGAGTATAAAGCATCGCTCTCGGGGTTAGATACGTAGACAGTTTGAGAACCTTAGTCTCCATGGAGTTCGGTCCTTAGATGTCAAAGGGCTAACAGCTTGGGAAAACGTAAATGAATTAACAGTTCCCAAAACCGACTGTCTATTAACCTCGGCATGCTTTAATATAATTCCCGATTTCCTTTTTTTAAGCAAAACGCGAGGTGTTACATTTAGTTTATTTCACAGCTGACGATTCGGCAGTTCGCCTTCTTCAGAGCCTGGAAAGGTCAAATTGTCCGCAATCCAATAAGCCGAACACCTCCAATACTCCCTTAGAAAAAATCACCAGACCTAGATTTCAATCGCATCAAGCACAAAATCATCTCTCAACATACTCACCGCTTTTTATATGTGTTCCACCGAATGATTCAAGTGGAGACCACCGCAAGGAGATCACATAGGCTCGTAATGCACCTAACCCATCAGAATAACAGTCTAATATACTGACTAAAATCACGTGTGATAACGAGGCATTCCTCCCTGCGGTTCATAGTTGGATTAGTGGTATTAATCCAAAGTGCTTCAAGAAGTTTTCGCGCTGATGTTTTCTGTTCCTGCGCAAGGATGGTGACTTCAATCTCAAAATCAGCTCCGTCGTGTTTCTGTTCTCTATGCGTCCCTAGCGGGGTGTTCCGTCTATTAAGACGCTTGTCAGCTAGGTGTTCTTCTAGGCGGGCATAGAGCGGCCTACCCGTTTCGTCAAAATATTTATCGCTACACGCTTTGCAAGAGATTAGGCACACTTTGCCTACCCTCATGTAATCACCGTCTCTGCATAAGGGCACATTAAGCAGTTTTTTGATGTGTAGAGGTGGGTCGTGTAAAGGATTACGAACTAATTGGCACCTTAGAGTATTTGATGGTATTTCTGTAACTGATACCAGATGCTCCAAATCTGTTTTTTTCACTTTTATCGATCTGAAAAAAGCCTTTGATTCAGTGGAAACAGAAGCGGTTATAGAGGCTCTGGAAAACCAGGGCGTCCCTACTCGGTACATAATGATCCTTCGTGAGCTTTATAAAGATTTCACGACCAGAATATCTCCATTCTACAACAATATCACCATTGACGTAAGAAGAGGGGTTCGACAAGGCGATACAATATCGCCAAAACTATTCACTGCCACCCTACAAAACGTCATGCGAACATTAGAATGGGACGAAATGGGAGTGAAAATTGACGGTCGACAATTAAACCATCTTCGCTTTGCTGACGATATCGTTCTCATAACACCAAACATCAGCCAAGCGGAACGAATGTTGACTGATTTCGATAACGCCTGTGGAAAGATCGGTCTTCAACTGAATCTAACGAAAACAATGTTTATGAGGAACGGATGGCTTTCTAATGCCCCATTCACGCTCAACGGAACGACAATTTCCGAATGCTCCAGCTACATCTATCTACGTCGTGAAATCAACATGATGAACGACCTAGCCCCAGAGTTGAGCAGGAGGAAACGAGCGGCTTGGGGAACGTTTAAGAGCATCGAAGATGTAGTGAAGAGGACAAAGAACATCCGACTCCGTGCCCACCTTTTCGACTCGACAATTATCCCTGCCCTAACGTATGCAGCAGAGACCTGGTCGCTACGTAAGCAGGATCAAAGATCACTTGGAGTTATCGAACGCGCAGTCGAAAGGTCGATGCTAGGAGTATCTCGTATTTCGCAAATAAGACGAAGGATCCGAACTTCCGACCTACGTCAACGATCGAAAATCAGAGACGCCGTTCTACACGCCAGGATATCGAAAATAAGGTGGGCCGGACACGTGATGCGCTTCAACGACAACCGATGGACGAGAGCCGTTACCGACTGGATTCCTCGGAACGTCAAGCGCTCTAAAGGAAGACCACTGACCCGTTGGTCCGATTTCTTCACGAAAGCGATGGAAGAAAGATATGATGCTCAGCGAATTCCTAGAACGAGGAGGACCCACTGGGCTACTCTTGCACGCGATAGGGAAAAATGGAAGAGTTGCTGGTACCCGCTCGAGTCACTCGACGATCAACGGGACAACAGGTGATACAGGTGACACGCTTTGTAAGAGATTAGCTAGACTGTACCTACGCTCATGCAATCACCGTCTCTGCCGTTGGGACATATTTTACAATCTTTCATTATACAAAGACGGTCATATAAGCGGTTGCGAACTAGTTGGCGTTTTAGAGTATTCGGCGGTATTTCAATAAGAGCCACCGATTGCTCTAAACCCCCCCCCCCCTCCTTTCAAACAGCGTTTAATAGCTGTGCTAATCTTATTTGAAAAGAACGGGAGCGATGAACGGGATTTTCCTTTCATTCAAGTTTTCGTTCGGAGGCGCACTATTTCCTTTAAACCTAAGACGAGGGACTACAAATTCTGAAATTGACGGATCTCCGGCCACTACTCTACTGTAGGTATATAGATGACTGTTTGGTTATCTGTTCCACTCAAGAGGAGCTTGATAATTGCTTTAGATTGTTGAATGAACAGTCAGAGTATATGAAGTTTACTCGTGAGATACCAAAAGATCATTGGCTTCCTTTCTTGAACGTGCAAATAAGCTTAAGCGAGAGCGGCTACATCACAAAGTGGTACCGGAAGCCAAGTAGTAAAAATATCCTGGTTCACTATCTCTCTTCTCATCCATCACATACGAAAAAGGCGCTAGTAAAGAACATGCTTCGAACAGCAGCCAGCGTATGTACTGGGGAGGAGCAGAGAGTAGAATCCGTGAAATTGGCTTGGGAAATAGCCACTTGTAATGGATACGAATTTGTAGTCCCTCGGCTTAGGTTCAGAGGAAATAGTACGCCTCCGAACGAAAACTTGAATGAAAGGAAAATCCCGTTCATCCTCCCGTTCTTTTCAAATGAGATTAGTACAGATATAAAACGCTGTTTGAAAAGGGCGGGTTTAGAGCAATCGGTGGCTCTTATTGAAATACCGCCGAATACTCTAAAACGCCAACTAGTTCGCAACCGCTTATATGACCGTCTCTGTATAATGAAAGATTGTAAAATATGTCCCAACGGCAGAGAGGGTGATTGCATGAGCGTAGGTACAGTCTAGCTAATCTCTTACAAAGCGTGTAGCGATAAATATATTGGCGAAACGGGTAGGCCGCTCTATGCCCGCCTAGAAGAACACCTAGCTGACAAGCGTCTTAGAAGACGGAACACCCCGCTAGGGACGCATAGAGAACAGAAACACGACGGAGCTGATTTTGAGATTGAAGTCACCATCCTTGCGCAGGAACAGAAAACATCAGCGCGAAAACTTCTGAAGCACTTTGGATTAATACCACTAATCCAACTATGAACCGCAGGGAGGAATGCCTCGTTATCACACGTGATTTTAGTCAGTATATAAGACTGTTATTCTGATGGGTTAGGTGCATTACGAGCCTATGTGATCTCCTTGCGGTGGTCTCCACTTGAATCATTCGGTGGAACACATATAAAAAGCGGTGAGTATGTTGAGAGATGATTTTGTGCTTGATGCGATTGAAATCTAGGTCTGGTGATTTTTTCTAAGGGAGTATTGGAGGTGTTTGGCTTATTGGATTGCGGACAATTTGACCTTTCCAGGCTCTGAAGAAGGCGAACTGCCGAAACGTCAGCTGTGAGATAAAGTGAATGTAACACCTCGTGTTTTGCTTAAAAAAGGAAATCATGAATTAACAGTGTTCGAAAAGTGGGCGACTCCATCAAGAGATCGCGACCAGTTCGCTTCTATTAGAACTCGATAAAAAAAATGATCTATCATAAATATGTAGCAGTGGAAGAAATCCACGCTTCGATAGCCAAAAACGATTTTAATAAAATCGCGATCATCGATTCTGTCTCTTTCGTAATTTTCCCATTTACAGATGCGATACATGAATCGCGAAAAATGGGAAAAATTTAGCATTCCTAAGTTCATTTCGCGAAAACAATTCTAACAAGAAAAGCTATTAGATCTCTATCAAAGCCCATTTAAGATAGCGAAATTTGCATATTGCAAAAGTACCATTCACTTCCGTGGACAAAGGTATACAATTCAGCCTAGCACACGTGTGTAACACATTCATTTTTAGTGCTATCGTTAAGAAAGCCTCTCTAGAAAGTAAGCGCAAAATTGCGCCTAAACGTTAACATAGATAACAAAACAAAATCAGAAAAAAGAGATTTAGGGAGCACTGGCCTCGCCGAAAAAATTCCTGCTTCGCCTTGTACTCGAGCATTTGCACTAGCCGTATAGAGAATTCCGACAATAACGTCAATAGACGTGCCTAAATGATGAAACCAATAAATAATACATGCAAATCTTGAAAATCGCAACTGTTGAGGTGACATGACGTCGTCATACTCTGCCATTGTTGCTGTTGCCACTGTTGTTGCTGGGGCGACTGCTATTGATGTTGCTGCCATCCGATGGGTGACGTTTCGACGACCTTACTCTCTCTAACAGTTACCTGTATGAAACTTCAAATTAGAGAGATTTAAGCTTCTGAATGGCTGCTGATGGTTTAGTGCAAATTTTTGTTCAGCAAAACAAGTCTCTTCAAAAATTTCTGAGCAATAACAGAGGAGCAGCTCGCCAAAAAGGGGTCGTATACCGTTGGAAAACTCTTATTAGGGAGTTTTCAAGAAAAAAAAACACAACTCTCATGTTTCTAGAAAGCCACATATTTCACCTGTAAAGCCACATCGACGCGAATGAAAACATTTATAACTACCAGTGGATATATGAAAAATTAATACCTATGGAAGGAGATAACAAGGTCAGTTTATAATTTCATGGAGGTCGAGCAGCACTGATTGAAATGTTCTGCGAGTTTCCCATGAGCTTCGATCCACTTTAAGAACCTTCAAATAACGTCCTTCGACAACTCATGCAAGACTACTAAGCCTCTGTAATAACGGGGCCTAGCGTGAGGGTTTCGATATACTTTGAGAATCCTCAAAATTTTGACTTTTCGGCGTTTTCGGCCGTTTTGGCCGAATAGCCAAATCTGTACCTTTGCTTGATTTCGTCGGTGTGTTTTCGTTGCTGCCACAATCGTGGCAGCGGCGACTAGTCACGTCGCTGCCACCACTTTTACTTTTCACTTATATACCACTCATATAGTGCGTATCAGACTGATACGTCAACGTGGATTCGCACGAGCTACAGGCTACCAAAACCTTACGTCCGAACTTGCGAAACGCTGCAGAGAAGCGATAAAAGAAGACCTCAAAGAGAGAAAAGCAGCAGTTATGGCAGAAGCTGCAGAAGCTGGGAAGAGCATTGCAAAGCCCAGCGGGCTTCGCCAGCTATAAGACCAAGATGATTGCACTCCGAAACCCTGACGGGACACTTACAGCTCGAGAAGGGCTATGGAGAAAATCATCCACCAATACTACTCGGATCTCTTCGCTAGCCATGTCCTCCTACCGTCATATAAATTGAAAGAGGACGAATATGTCGTTCCACCGGTCCTCCCTTCCGAAATCCTACATGCTATATCGTCGGTGAAGAATAGAACAACACCCGGTCCAGACAGGATTGGACCAGAACACCTGAAGAACCTGCCGCCAGTTCTCATCAACACCCTGGCTAGGCTGTTCACTCGCTACCTGTCAGAATGCAAGGTTCCTATTCAATGAAAAACCAGCAAGACCGTACTGTTGCTCAAAAGGGAGACCTTACGAAATAGGCAATTATCGCCCAATCTGCTTACTGTTCGTTGTCTATAAACTCTTTACTCGAGTCATCCTAAACAAAATTGACAGAACACTGGACTAAGGGGAGCCATGCGAACAAGCAGGGTTCCGAAAAGGATTTAGTACCACAGACCACATCCACACGATTACAAGACTTATTGAAGTTTCGCGAGAGTACAAACAACCACTCTGTCTCACTTCCATCGATCTGAAGAAAGCCTTTGATTCAGTGGAAACAGAAGCGGTTATAAAGGCTCTGGATAACCAGGGCGTTCCTACTCGGTACATAATGATCCTTCGCGAGCTTTATAAAGATTTCACGACCAAAATATCTCCATTCTACAACAACATCACCATTGACGTAAGAAGAGGGTTCGACAAGGCGATACAATTTCTCCAAAACTATTCACTGCCACCCTACAAAACGTCATGCGAACATTAGAATGGGACGATATGGGAGTGAAAATCGACGGTCGACAATTAAACATCTTCGCTTTGCTGACGATATCGTTCTCATAACACCAAACATCAGCCAAGCGGAACGAATGTTGACTGATTTCGATAACGCCTGTGGAAAGATTGGTCTTCAACTAAATCTAACGAAAACGATGTTCATGAGGAACGGATGGGTTTCTAATGCCCCATTCACGCTCAACGGAACGACAATCTCCGAATGCTCCAGTTACGTCTATCTAGGTCGGAAAATCAACATGATGAACGACCTAGTTTTAGAGTTGAGCAGGAGGAAACGAGCGGCTTGGGAACGTTTAAGAGCATCGAAGATGTAGTGAAGAGGACAAAGAACATACGACTCCGTGCCCACCTTTTCGACTCGACAATTATCCCTGCCCTAACGTATGCAGCAGAAACGTGGTAGCTACGTAAGCAGGATGAGAAATCACTTGGCGTTATCGAACGCGCAAGTCGAAAGGTCGATGCTACGAGTATCCCGTATCTCGCAAATGAGAGAAAGGATCCGAAGTTCCGACCTACGTCAACGATCGAAAATCAGAGACGCCGTCCTACACGCCAGGATATCAAAAATAAGGTGGGCGGACACGTGATGCGCTTCAACGACAACCGATGGACGAGAGCCGTTACCGACTGGATTCCTCGGGACATCAAGCGCACTAAAGGAAGACCACTGACCCGCTGGTCCAATTTCTTCACGAAAGCGATAGAAAAAAGATGTGATGCTCAGCGATTCCCTAGAGCGAGGAGGACCCACTGGGCTACTCTTGCACGCGATAGGAAAAAATGGAAGAGTTTCTCGTACCCGCTCGAGTCACTCGACGATCAACGGGACGACAGGTGAAACAGGTGATAATGCCTATTTTGACACTTAACATTATAGTTTTCTTCAAGATGCTTTTCACATAATACCAGCACTTGTGGAATATCCAGATAGAATTAGAAGTTGGAATGTTGGCATTCACTTAGCTTCGTATTTGCTGTCTATTCATAATCATATGAAGAAGTTACGCTATAGGAAGACTTGCAAGAGAAGATCTAGTCTTCTTATGAGAGGAGTACTAGAGACATCAAAATAAGGTAGGAACTAACGCCATTCGATGAGAGTACGAGTATACTCATTGATGTACAGTGGCGTGCAAAACACATATTCTAACCCGTTACACTACTAACTCCTGTTTTGCCCACTACTTCTTATACGCTGCAGCGCGTCTACCTGGCGGCAACCAACCGCCAACGACCTGATCACGGCAGTCACCATCAACATTGAGCTCAGTTACGCTGACAGAAAATGGGTATCAAAGCACTAGATGATCAAATAGAATTTCTTTTATCTAACCGCTTCTAGTGGTGGTAGGATGTTATAAATATACCCACTAATGTAGAGTGATGTGAAAAACAAAAAAAAAGGCGTCAGCAGAGTAACGGGCGATATCACGCTCTTCCGGATAAAGTTAAATGTGGGTTTGAGTCCCGCCAGACGCAAAATGTTTGCACATCACCCCACATCAGTGGGTAAATTTGTAACATCTTACCACCTGTAGAATTGGTCAAATAAAAAGGAATTTCATTAATATACGAGTACTAGGTGTCAATCAAATTATTCGACCTCAAGCGGGAGTGTACCCGCGTTTCACCAACATGAGAGACGCGTGCGAGCGCTACTGAAGTCGCCGCTTCGCTATTATGCCTGAATCGATATGACCTGTCGTAGATGTCAACAAACAATCACTAACTGCTCTGGTCGGTTAAGCACAGGACATGTCGATGAGAGAGTGGTAGAAAAGCGGCGGCAGCGCTTGTGCAGTGGTCTCAAGTACGGGTGTAAAGCGGGTTCAACTCCAAACTGGGTTGAATATTTTGCATACCACTGAGTACTCCGAGAGGTGTATGTAACTACAGTAACACTGCTATAAGCAGTCAAGATAAGGAATCTAACAGAAGTTGAAAAGAGCCGCATTTGGTGAAATGAACAACAAAAAACGATTACCTTTCCGGAACGACAGACCGCCCTTCAGGCGTAGGAATTGGCGTAGCGTCGCCTTGCGCGTTCTGGTGCTGCAATCAAAATTATTCGTAATCACATTGAATGGGAACATTAGAAAGACCAAGCTTAAGCATTGTGGTGATTGGCTGCGACGTGGCTGTGAGAGCTGCGTGTACTGCGCAGTACTCATTATCTTTAACCTGCAGCATAGACGCTTTTTTGCTGCTGAGATTTCGGTGCTGAATTCAGTAGAGTTGCCGACGGATTACATTGTGGGCATATTGCTATAAAGATAACACCTAACCCTAGTCCTTAAAACGTGAACAGAGCTCAAAACAAAGCGCTTTTTGGAGAGCATGACATATACACACTGTAGCAGTGTAGGGAAATGTAGGAATTTCTATGTACTCATAATATAACTGGAATGAGACACAAGTAATTCAAAAATGGCGAGGACCAAAACGATATTACTAATCTAGTAATGTATATTTCTTAAATAAGGAACGAAAAACCGCTACTATAACTTGAATTTTTTCCAAGTGTGAGAGAAAGACGAAGATAATGCTTTGAGTGACCTAATGAGTCACTGGAAGCTTTATTTCCATCCATCTCTTACTACTAATTTATAATTCAGAATTTAAAGCTCACCCTTCAGTTGATCCTCCCGTTCCCGCTGTTGCGCCTTGCGTCGCTCTCGTAGTGTTGGTAGCTTTTGTGCCACTTTTTTTCTTTCCTACGCTAGCTTTATCGGGCTTCGAATTGGCTGATGGTGTAGGCCTAGGGTCCGGGGTTAAATGCTGCTTTTTGAGAGCATTTGGAGGGAATGATGGTGGGGGAGGTACAGGTGCGTGGAGTACGAGTGGTGGTGGAGCTACGGGTGGTGGTGGTAAAGGTACGAGTGGTTGCGGTGGTGGCGGTAGTGGTGATGGGGCGTGATTGCCCAATTCTCACACCATTTCATATTCGTCACCCATTATTAACCCGTCGGTTCACGTCGAAGTAGCAATAAAAATAAACCACACTGATTGTGAAAACATCACTGCAATAACGTTCTGATAAATGATAAAGGATAAAGCAATCAATGTGATTAGTTTCTGAGGGATGTGTTATACAATGCAATCGACTTCGTATTATTGCAGTGGTGACTGGTTGCATATCTGGCATATGAAATGGCTAATGATGCTTAGGAAAGGATCATGTTGGCGTTGCATCCTCCCAGACAAGTCCGGGGAATATACCGAGTTTGCAGGAGTGGAAAGATTGACTGAATCGATCCACCTTAATCGACTGTTTTCTAACCTCGCTATAAACAATCAATATAGTCTGTAAAAGTGTTTAAAGCCTTACCGACGTCGTTAATAGGTTGGTAAAAAAGTTGTGAGCAAATGCTTGTAACTTTTTGGGCTGCTTGGGCTTTTGGGCTGTCGGCTATTTTTTTGTGTTTTTGAGCCCATTTGAAACCTCGTCTACTCCCGCGTTGATTGGTATAAAATTTCAGCTTCGTTGATGTGTTGATGATGATGATTCTGATGCATCTTGATGCGTTCACTTGCCACCGTTGCATTTGAACACAGCAGTCATTCGTGTATCTTCAACAACCTAATTAGCGTAGCTCTGAATTTTACAAATATCACGATGTTAGAGGAACACTAAGCTTCAAATGCCGGAAGTCTATCGGGATAACCACGAATTGAAATGATTCAGTCGAAGAGAAATAGAGGTGACGCCATTGGTCGAAAAGCACGATGAAGGCGAACTTTAGGAGGCGGTGCATTGAATCTTTTGGTGGATTTCCTGTATTTTGCTACAATGACAAACGAAAATCCAATGGAAACTTGAGCGGCCGGAATTATCCAGTTTCAAAGCTCAACTTTCATATACGAGGGGCTGGCAATGAGAAATCCACGAACACATTTCGAAGAGATTTCCGGTTCAGAGCTTTTCGGATTTTCGGGCTAAAGAAGTTGTAAACAAGGAGAAGAAGAACTTGAAATATCTTTTTCCCCACTAGTGCATAGAAGGAGGTATCTTCACGGCCATTCGCAACCATCAGTAATATCCGGCTGTCACCTAATTTGAAAAAAAAACGCTGACTTTCCTTAGAAGATCACAGGCATACGATAATCAAACACTTCTGTGACATGAAAAAATAAATTGAGAAGAAAAAACCTTGAGGCGAAAAAAAGGCGAAGCAAGAGGTGAAGCTCCAACTGCAGCGACGACATTTTATGCGTTACCGAAGCTACAGTCTCAAACGTTTGTGTCAGGACCTATTATGTCCATTGATTTGCCATTATAATCAATTTAAATTTGCTTTCACCGTCACTTTTTAAAAAGTTTGTCCCGAGGTAAGCAGCCACAACTTGGCAGCTTTAAAAAAAAAGTGGTTACAAAGGGTACCATCAGCGGGGGTAAAACTAATCCACGATATGGTCGCGTCGCGGGTTCAACTCTTGCTCGCATAAGATAAATTCTTACCACTCATTATTCCTAGATGCTCCAACAAGAGAACTTGGAAAGTCACATGGTAGTTGTCGAGCTAAGTCGGTTGTAAGACTTCTCATCGACATAGTCACGACTGATTTGGGAACGCGAAAATGACAAGGTTCCTTGAACCAAATTTTCTTCTCTCTTCTGTCTTCTTTCTCTTCATCAACAGTCACTCGCTAGCTTGAGAACTGGTGAATCTGAAGTCAAGCTTCGTTTATGAAAGGACTTTTGCCTTACGCTTTAGCGATCAAAAAAGAAATATGATATCTTGCTTTCAGAGTGGGCCGCTTGAACTTCACAGCGAAATTTCTGGTAATGCATAACAGAGTTTCGATTTGATGTGATTACCACGAAAAGTAGAAAACTATTGGGGGAAGTTATGACTAAAGCATCAATGAAAAAAATGTTTAGTTGTCCTACGAGTCCTTACTTACTGCAGCACGCCGAGAAGAGCACGCCGTGGGAATGAACAACCAGTATCTAGGAAACCACAGGCTCTGACTCAAAGAAAATGACAAAGTTATGCGAAAATAGTTGCAAATCAAGGTTTGTTGGCCAAAAATTGATTAGCAGATTGCAATGCAGTGCCACTTCAGCGAAATGCACTTGGGAATTTTTCGATCGATCCCAGTTATAAATAAGCTCATTGCTGCAGTCTTCACCATTTCACGTGCTTTCCTTACTCTTTTGGTCCAATATGTTCTTGAGATGATTTCCTGTTCCTCGCCTAGTTCTCAGTTCTACGAAGAGCAATGATGAGAGCACTGTAGATGGCTTTGAAAGGCCCATTACCTCATGTCCCTCCCTCCCTCCCTCCATAAGGGATCCGTCAATTTTGACTTTCACAATAACTTGCAGTAACCTCCCGCCAATGTATGTATGTCAGTGCTGGTATTTCTCCGGACAGTTCTACTACCAGTTTGCACTCCGTAGAGATAGAGATGGCTCGGTGAGCCATGAGCGCGAGATTGAACCACTGACCGTGAGAGCGACGCAGAGCAACTCCTGACCACTGCACCACATACGCTCCTCTCATTGAAAATTGTTGATGGACATTATTCTCATTCACAAGCATATTTTTGTGAAGCTTATTTACTGACATCTTAACTGTTCGTAGTGATGAGATCTCTTCATCATCAGAATTAAACTATAAGAAATACTGAGAAATTCGTTGTAAGTTGGGAGAACATATCGCAAGCAAAACGTTGACTTCTTCCATCAGCAAAATGCAGTATGAAAATAGAACCAGATATCAACTTTGTTATTAAAATCGGCATTTCGTAAGCTGTCGAATCACTATCGACTAAAAAAAGACATACTCTATACCAGCTGAAAACATGGTTCCTTTCACAGCGATGCATCTTTTTCGTTGAACCAAAAGAGATAGAGGCGTTATACGGATTACATAGATGTTCTTTCTAAAACTAACTATGTAGAAGCTTTTTTCAATGAAATTTCATCATTGCATTATGATAATGTTCCCTCAGAACTTGAGGTCGTCTCTTTGCATCCATCGTCCCAAAGGTCCTTAGATACGCTGGCTGACAGCTCTGCGTGTCTGTGAAGGAATGCGATGCTGTATGCGCCTGTCTTTCCACTGGATGGATCGCGTTTCTCACAAAGCGCGACACCGCCACTACAGTTCAGTGAGATCTGACGCCACGCGGAGCACATCAACCTGTCTAATGCAGGCTAAGAGTCTTTTCTTTCTTCTCCAACCACCTCAGCAAATGCCTCTAAGATCTCTGAGCCTTAAAACATTGGAACTGTAGTACTTTGAAGGCACGAATGTGTTGCGCAACTAATATTTTTTAAAGATCCTTTCCACAACCTTTTTCCGCTTCGCCCTCTCACTTTGCAGTCACATAGGTATCTGTTTCTGTACGCTTTTATAACACACTACCAATTAAGATTCATCTGGAGATGCTTTTCAACCTAAGATAAACCTACGTACATCTAACATCTTTTTTCTCTATATGATGCCCTTCATTTTCGATAGGTAACGTGGCATCGCACTTAGTTTATACGCTAGCACTTTCCTCTTTTAACTCACATTTTGGCACACATCACTCCCAAAGCACTCGGGTTTTACGCAGGATATCAGCGTGCTTCTGAACTTCGTTTTGAAAGTAGTTAGATTCCGACTGATTGTCTTCATAATCCTGAGAGTTTTGCTGGGTGACTCCAGATCTTCAACAAGGGTGCCTGCTATCATCGTGCACTAAAGGAAGTAAACTGGTGGCAGACAGTCTCATACCTACTTGCCGACTACGAAGAGTGAACGGCTTTAGATCGATGACCTACCTAAAACGGGATCCAGCTCAAGCCTTATGGGTGCTGAACAACACCGAGCGATACTATTGTCGTGTTCTCGACATCCTATCAGCTAGTTACTCACAGGAAATTGAATTTTTATGCAAATCAAAAAGAACGGTGAGAGCTGTAGGACCTTCAGAGGTTTTGAAAAGTAACGAACAAGACAGGCTCATATGAGAGATTGCTTATTACCAATACAGCATATTATTGCCTCATATGCTCCGCTGTGGAAGAGTCATTCATCGTTTCGGACTATTTTCATAAGACAATAATTACACTTTATATTGTTCATAAATGGCACAGTGAGTAGTCGATCGAAAAGAAGTGATTTGAATACGAGTACATTACTGACGGTAAAGACTCCGATGTAGTAAACAGACAGTCGTCTGAGATCATATTTTCTGAATAAATTCGGATTTCCCATTGGAATCGACCTCTCTTCGATATAGATTGCTTGCTTTGATAAAAAACCGATCGATGTCTATGGGCTTGTGGCCAACACTTGCAAGCTGATTATCATTGTGACGAACAGACACTGACTGCTGAAGAATGTGTCTCCAAAAAAGGAGTTTGACAAGATAAGAAGATATACTCGCTTCCGCCCTATAATGGGGACCGCCCGATTCCATTAAGTGAGGACTTAATGTGATTCCAGTACTGCTCTCGCTTGCCATCCTGCTCAGTTCACATCATGATAAGAGGTCGATTCAGAAGCTTTTCTGTCAATTTGCATTCGATCTTTGACACAGTGCATATTCGACCGACGAAACAGAAACGCAAAATCTCACTACTAAATGAACCTATTTATAGCAAGATTTCTTTGAGAACTTATAGACTTGGATATCATATGAGCTGATAA
>JAHQIW010002195.1:0-130528 GCA_019055375.1 Parelaphostrongylus tenuis | reverse complement strand
AATCGAATCGCGTACTCTACAGTCTTGCGAGGCCCACAGTAACCGGTTTTGGGGGTGCCTCCTGCTGTGTGTTTTTGTGTGCTTCCTTGCATTATAAAAAATCGATTTTATACATGAAAATCTAACAACATTTTTCATTCAGTTGTTTAAGCTTTGAAAAAGTATCCAAAGGATTACTTTATTTGGAATATGTTGTAAACAAAGTAATTTTCCCGCCAATCTTAGGAAAAAAAAAACCGGCCAAAAGATTTTAAAAAAACGTGACATTACGAAAGAAAAAGGCACATTACCGGAAAAATTTGGGATCAGAAAGGTGGGCATCCAGGTAACTTCAGTGTGGGACGAAAAAACGAAAAAGAAAAGGGGCGTGAAGCGAAGAAAAGAAGGAAAAAGGGGGGGGGGGAAAGAAAAAAAAGAACAAAAGGTGAAAAAAAGCCCCGCCGTAACAAAAAGTAAAAAAAAAGTTTCATCGTGTAATCGCAGGGCAAGGGCCGAAAAGCCCCGCCCCCCCGCCCCACGAAAACCGCCCGCCCACACCGGCCCAAAGAAAAAAGGAAAGCAAAGTGTCTCCTTTCTGTGTGCGGATTGGATGTAATTTGTTTAATTTTTAAAAGAAGGAAAAAAACTTTTTAAAGATAAATGTTAAATTTTTAAAAAAGAAGATTTTTTCTTTTTTTATTTTTAATAAGAAGAAAGGAGAATTTTAAATTTTTAAAAGGAAAGAAAGTTATAAAGGAAAGGGAAAGAAAAGGGAAGAAAACTTTTGGGATTATCCTTGTTCTTGTGATTTTTTGCCCAAATTTTTCAGATGAGGATTTCATCCTTTTTTAGAGAAAAACGGGGGCGCCCCGCCTGGCCGCCCCACCAAATTTCCCCCGCGGCAAATTTCACAATCCCCGCACCCCGCACCCCGCCCCCCGCCCAATTTGGACCAAAGGTTATTGACAAGGTCCAAGGTTGTTGTTCTCTCGAATCCTGGAGGAAGAAAAATAATTGTCGCAGCAACAAGGTGGAGGGGTCGCAGTTTTTCGCCATTTACCAATCCCCGCCATTTTCATCAGGGGGGTACGTATTACCACTTATTTGGGTTAAATTTTTCCTGCCTATTTTTTATTGGGATGGCTTCCAGTTTAATTTCCTTTTCGCCCATATCTCCAGTTTTTTCTGGGCATTTCCCATTGGACCAAGGCCGTGCCGTCGCCGTTTTTTTTTTTTGCTGGGTTTCTTTTCCGTTATCCAGGAATAAAGAAATAACCCTCTCTGCTGAACAGTAAATTGCCATTGCACAATTAGTAATCACTCGAAAGCTTAAATCTCTGAATACTGCGCTAAGTGGCCAGTATTTTCTCAAAAGCGTTCTTAGTAGTAGAGAGAAAACATTTATGTTTTACACACACCCACATACACACACATCTCCCACTGGACAAAAGTGCTCCTGGAATTACAAGTAACCATTCGATGGAGTAAGTTTTAATGATTCCAACGCTGTGCTTATATTCTGGAAAGATCGCTTCACGGCAGTGTAGCAGGAAAGATAAGATTGAGTCTACATACGCGGACATTTGTTTTTCAACTAATTTGCGGGCTTTGGGAGGTGGGGAGGAGGAGAGGCTGCCTGTGGTTTGATACGGCAGTTGATCTACTGCGCTGATGCTTTGCACATATGACGTGGAATTTTTGTTCTCTACTCAATTTTTTCTCCACTTCGAAAGAAGCTAAACATAAAACGTATGACTCTGATACTAAAAATTTTCTCTACGTGTTCATATGCTTTTCGTGCTTCTAGCGAAGTAACAGTTAAAGCAAGTGGTGGATGTAAAACATAATCTATGTTTGATTGTTACAGCATTGAAAAGAGTCTTCTCAAGGAAGAAGCACGTAACGGAGTAGTCACAGATTTAAGCTTTAGAGTGATTACTATCATTTTCTTGTACAGCGAAAAGGGTCGTTTCTTCATTTGTCCCCGAATAATCGAAAAGAAGAGCATGCGCCGTTCTGTGAACTGCTCAACATCAAGCAGGCAATCAATGTCGATTCTAAGGGGAACAATAACCATGGAAGTTGACCATAGCAGTGCAAGGGAAGTGTCCAAAAACAACTCAGTGTCACCCTTCTCTGGTATAGCGCTCGATGCGGCACATTACGAAGTCGGATCGCCGCCACATTTTGGAGAAACATGGCTGAACCACGGTGCCACATCCACCGTATATCTCTACTGTTGCCCCATCTCGTCATTTCTTCCACGCCTTGAAGCAGCATCTGCGGGAGGAAAGATTCAAAGACTACAATCAGCTCAAAAGTGACCTCACCGACTTCGTCTGATCGCCAGCCTCATTCGTTCTAGAAGAAAGGCATTCAGTTCCAGCCCAGAGAATGCTTGCATATTGTTGAGTATGATGGCGATGATGCTGATGACTAATTGTTTTTATATAAATAAATAACAATTGAATCAACAAAAGAGTGGAAATGCGAAAGAAATTTGGAGCATCTCGATACGTAGTGATCAGATTCAGAATTTTTCTTATTTTTTCAGGTTTCCGGGTGGCTTCATGTTCCGAGAAGGTGGCGGTCCGTTCAGCTTCAAGTTCCACTTTTAAATCGGGTTATGTGTTTGATGAGAAGCCAAAGTTCCCTTCATTCGATCTTTCTCATTACATCAGTGTCCTCCAATTGCTTAGTGCCAGTCGTGTCGTTTTTATTGCGCCTGCAGGGCATTGATGTGAACGTCACGTCTTTATATGATGGTATAATCAGGCTTTAGTCTTCTTTGTTCCTTTTTTCCTTTGTTGAAATGATAATATTTTTCTTGTTGTGAGTGTCATCGGGATGCTAGCTGTTTCATGAGTTTTGCTACAAGTAGCAGCACTACAAGTTTCACGGCCGTGCCTCTTCTTCTCTTTATTTTTCCTTTTTTTTTCTTGAAATTACTCGTTTTTAGATTTGATTTCTACTTGTGTTAGAGAGAGCTATCTGTATGCTGTGTGTAACTGTTTTCAAACGATGATCCTGTGACAGAGGCAGATCATTGTAATCATTTGTTACATTTTGCTGATAATTTACTGTGATTTCATCGATCACAGCACGTGCTATGTGGACGTTATCGTTCTTACAAAGCGAATATCTATTATTGACGATGGGTATATTGTTTGTTTTCCCATGTTTTTTTTTTTTAAAAAACTATAATGAGATGAAATGAAGTCTCATTTATCACGTGTTTTTCCAACGGTTCGGTTTGTCATGTACGTTCGATATCATGTGCAATATTTGAATGATGGTTGGGATCAAATTACAGTGATAATATGCCATTTCTCGGAGGATCTGCAGGATACCTTAACCACTTTCAAACGGCTTTTCATCAAATGTAGCGCTCAGTCGCGGAATTTTCAATATTTAACTCTGTCGGGACCGTGGACCCACCCCCCCCCCCCCGCGTCTTTAGCCCCCCAACGTGGCAACGCTGAACAATGTGTCCCACCTCCTCTTCATCTCTAACTCCTCGCATGAAACACATTGAGTTTATCATTGTATTGTTACAATTCTATCAATATTGTTATTTTCCTGCTTATAACAATGTAATATATCTGCATATAACATGAAATAGGGAATTAACAACCGTAATACGATTGAAATACTATAATAGTACATTCAGTGTGTTCGCACTGTGAGGGTTAGAAATGCAGAGGAGGTGGAGCAGACCGTCCAGCGTTGCCACGCTGAGGGTTGAAGATCCAGAGGAGGTAGGTTGACGGTTTCGAAAAGGTTGGAGACGGATTTTGCGTTCGTTGTGGAAAAGAACTCTAGGTCTACCTGATACTTCAATACTTCTCAATTTCCTCTACACTCGTTTTTGTGCATGTAAGCTCATGTGCGAAATGAATTCGAGTGTAAAACGGAAGTTTTTTGCTAACGCTTCTACAATTCACGGTGAAGGTCATCTCAGAAAAGCAGTTCTGGCTTCGAATCGTTACGATCTGTGCTATCGGATAAGACTGTGTTGTCTGATGAAAAGCCAGCTGCCAATCCTAGTAGTGCAAGCAAAACACCCGACTGTGTAGCATAAGTTTCTTTGTAATGCTACAGCTCAATAATAAGGCATTTTGAAAAATTAAGATAAGTATCATTAGCGCTGAGAATTTAAGCTTGCTAATGTTCATTAAATTCTGCTCAGAAGGCTTTTTACAGCGAGAAAGATCTCTAGAAAGTTGAGGGTCGATTACGATTCTCACGACTGCAAAGAGTTAATCTGTTATGCCTTGCAATCATTTTTGAGCCACGCATGTCAGTGATCTGTTAAGGGAGGGCTGACTTATAGAGCCCGATACACGAGATTAGCAAAAAAGAGAAAGGGTAACTGCCCGACTGGACGGAGATCGCAAGATCGAAATACGTGTATCGGGCTCTATAAGTCAGCCCTCCTTTAACAGACCACTGACATGCGTGGCTCAAAAATGATTGCAAGGCATATTGAATTTTGAGCTGTGGTCTTAAGAAAACACTCGAAATGAAAATTAATCTGTTGTTGTTATCATCTCCCAGCAATGAAGATCCACATGATTCAGTTCGTTGTCGGAATAACTTTTATTAGGTGGTTTCACAGATTTTGGCACTAGAGCAATGAACACCAAAATTCGGTAATCAGAAGTGAATAAAGTTGCATGATTTTGGTGTCGTCCAATTGCGTATTTTCTTGCGAAAATTTTGGTATGCAACTTGCCTATACTTGCTTCAAGATGGAGCTCTCTTAAGAAAAAATTACGTTCTACTCGTACACGAATGGCGCGAAGGGAAAAATGCTAGTGAAGTCGCGCGCAAGATTAATCGAGCTTGGGGGGACGGTTATGGTTGCAGAAAAGGCGACTAGAAAGTAGTTCTCCAAGGCCAAAGCTGGAAAGAAGAATCTGGATGATCAGTCGCGCTCTGAGCCGTCCACAGAAGCTCAATTAATCTTGTGGCGCCGCATCACTAGCATTTCCCTTATGCGCCATTAGTGCATGAGTAGCAAGCGAATTTGTTCCGATGACAGCTCGATCTCAAGGCAAATATAGGCAAGATATAGAGCCAAAATGTTTGCAAGAAAATGCACAATTGAACTACACCAAAATAATGCAGTTTTGATTAGTTCTGATTGATAAAGTTTGGTCTCTATTGCCTTAGTGCCAAAAACTTGTGGAGCGACCTTGTATTTCCATTTGAGGAGCCGGAACGACCTTGGCCTCTTGTTCTCTATCGTTCCACATGGTAGCCCATTAGTTCTGTGATCGTTAAGGACCGCAGCTTGAGCACTGCAGCTGGTTAGTTTCGGTCTATTTAATGATGAAGAGAATCCATTGCAAAGTTTTGTTCCTAAGGGGTATTTCCCGGCAAAGATTTTTAACCATATTTCTCTCTCTTACAGTGTCGATCTCCGTCTGAGAATCAGTAAATGATAAGATCTACGGCTTCGACCAATTATTATCGAGAATGATAAGGATGTGATTGATCAGGCGAGGTGAGATTCCTTTCTTCCTTCCTTCTCCGTAAGTTACGCTGCGCTGTCTTCTTATCAGTGCGTTGTAATGATATCGATCACTGTAAGATAAAGTCAGTGGCAGTGGAAGTATGCATCTATTACAAACACATTCGCCACCATTAACCCCCTTCCCCCACATTTCATACACTTTTAAACCTATACGTACGATCACACGGCTGTATGCATTGTGTAGAATGCAGGTATTTCATTTATCACCATACTTAGTGGAAGACCATGATTCTGATCTACAAGTCATAGACAGTGCACTTGTGTCGGATTAAGTCATATCCAGGAGAGGTAATTATGATATTATATGCATTTCAAAAGTACAAAGTATGCTTCATACATGTACCCCTCTGTGGATTGCAATTGATCGATTTTTGCAAGCGGCACGCGATTTTCCTTATTCATTAAGGATTCTTTTCTTGGCCTTGGAAGAAATACCTCGTGTTTTGCTATTACTTTGATAGTCCATAATTTTCTCTACACTATCATTTTTTTTTGTGAATACGTAACTCTTGTATGCAAAGAAACTGAATGTGAAACGTAATTTTATTTTCTCTCTTACAGCAAACTGGTGAAAGTTTTTTAGAAACAAACCTAACTGCAGAATGCGCTATGAAGATTTTCTTAATAACGAAATTTAGCCTCGAAATCGCCGAAATCTGTACTATTAAATGAGTATTAGTCTGGTTTCATTAAAGGTATTCATAGACCTTAGTCGAGCAAGCAAAACACTCCGAGTGTAAAACCTTATTTTATTAAGTCCTCCTGTAAGTTTCGGCACTAGAACAATTAACACACCAGATTTGTTGTACAGAAATGATTACAATTGCATGATTCTGGTATCGTTCAATTGCCTACTTTTTTTTTTGCGAACATTTTGGCATACAACTTGCGTGTACTTGCTTGAAGATGAAGCTGCCTTGCCAAGTAGAAAATGCTGAGAGAGGGGGGGGGGTCAAGATTAATGAAGTTTTTTGTGGACGCCCCAAGCGCGACTGATCCTTCAAACTGTTCTCTCCAAATTTGAACTTCGCGAACCACTTTCTAGCCGTCCTTTCCACAACCTCATCCGACCCAAGCTCCATTAATCTTGCTCGCTGCTTCACTGGCATTTTCCCCAACTCGCCGTTCACTCATGAGTAGCAAGCAAAATTGTTCTCGAAACAGCTCCATCCTAAATCAAGTTTAGGGAACTTGTATGCCAGAATGTTTGTAAGAATATGCAATTGAACAGTGTCAAAGTCATGCAATTTTATTTGCTTCTGGTCAATAAATGGTGTTTATTATATTTCCAAAACTCATAATATTCCTGATGCTACAGCATAATTAGAAATCCTTTTCAGAAACCAGACACTGTTGAAACTGCCGAGATTTAGGTTTCCGAAAAGCACTAAAATTAGTGGTATTGAATGAGTGGTGAGTAAGCTGTGGCTCCAGTGGTGTAGGGGTAGCACGCGTCTTCGGTATTGATAAAACAAGGCTTTTCAACTCCTGTCTGATGTCGAGTTTTTGCTTACCACTCAATTCCCTTGGATGTACTCCTAACATCATTACACTGCCAAAGGGCATTAAAATCATACGAAATCCTGAATTTATATAAGTACAGTGGCTGTGAGCTTAAGTGGGTTTATAGAGCGATATTGCTTATCCGACCGAACCTTGTTAACGGTTAGTGGGTGATGGCTGTGGTAAAAAAATATTGAAGATTGAGTGGCGAGTAAGCGGTGGCCTCGGTGGTGTAGTGGTACCACGCGCCCCTGGTATGG
This sequence comes from Parelaphostrongylus tenuis, assembly GCA_019055375.1. Classification (NCBI taxonomy): domain Eukaryota; kingdom Metazoa; phylum Nematoda; class Chromadorea; order Rhabditida; family Metastrongylidae; genus Parelaphostrongylus; species Parelaphostrongylus tenuis. Next base: position 123,247 of record JAHQIW010002195.1, on the reverse strand, counting down.
ATGAAACGGTGGTTCAACTCCCGTCCGAGGTAGAATTTTTACTTACCACTCAATTTTCTTAGGTATAGTTGAAACATCATTAGACGGGGAAAATAGCACTGAAAATATAAGATATCTTGGAACTGCTGAAATTCTAGTGGAAAAGTTCTGTACAGCAAGAAAGGACCTTTCACAGCTGAGAGTTGGGAACGACCTTCACCATTCTGCAAAGTGATATACCGGTAGTGGTGTTATTGTCAACAAACAGTTGTTGTGTCGTTTTCCCCAATTGAAAACGTCCTTCCGTTCGTTGATCTTTGTGAACAGAGCATTACTTTTTAGCATTCTGTTGTGTTCGTAGTTGTGGTAATTTCTAGATGTTGGTGACAATTAGTGATTTGTTTTCTTTATTTAATACAGTTATGACTTTCTAAAGCTCTAATTTGATGATCCAAGAGAAGAGCGTTATAATCGAGGCTTTTCTTTTGGTACAGATATTAATTGGAAGGGTGGGAGGTTGTTATTGTTGCTATGCTAGATATGTCGGGAAAGTTCGCTTATTCAGTAGAGAAATTTGAATTTATAATCACATTTGCTACACTGTGTAATATCTATCAGGTCAATTCATTTCTCCGTAAAGGTCTTATACATTTCCTCTGGTAGTTCGATTATATGTCTGAAATCAATGCCTTTAAATTAAATTGCATTTTTGAGAGGACTAGGATTCATAACGATGGATTAGAGAGCAAAGTATTGACTGCGATTTGAAAAAATGCACGGCGATTGAATGTCAGAATGGCCGGGAATATTCCAAGAAGAGCTGCTTTGCTTGCAAAAGGGGAGAAGCTTGACCATTCAGTTAATCGTTTGTGATGATAACCACGTTAAATGTTTAAGTCAATAATTGAGGAGTTCTCAAATGAAGCTGAGGAGTATTGGGCTCCTCTCGAAGAGCTGACATAATGTGGAGGAAATGCAAATAGACCTTTTCTGCTACCGTCCTCTTTTTTTGGATACGTTTTTCTGTTACATCTGAAATTTCTCTTTGCATCTTCATCATATGTTCCAGTCCAAATTTTTCCTGATATCTGTTCAATTACCCATTTTTGTGGTTACAGTGTCACCGGAAGCCATGTTATTTCACTAACTACTCATACTACTTATCGCTAATGCAATATATCATCGCCGTTGACGTTGGCACGACAACGATTCGTGCTTGTTTGTATGACAATAACTGCCGATTGATCGACGTTGCTTCGGATAAGGTTTGCTTATTCAACTCATGCATTTATAGCTTTTTTGACGACTAAATGGTGCACCAGTGCAGTTGCGCAACCGTTCTGCGTTTATGCGCCCGAAATTTGATCTGAAAAGAGAGCCATGACTTTAGTAGTCGTCCCCTCAGGCAGTTTTGACAGTCTTAGCAGAATCGTAGAATCTGTAGCTCGATATAGGCCTGAGTTGGAAACTGATGTGGTAGATCACTACTTAGATAGTTTTCTTCTGCAGCATTGTTTTTGTTTACGAATCCGAAGTGGAAATTTTCTGAATGATTGCAATGCATCCTCGATTGTTTGCATTGAATTCAATACATTCACAGCTGAGTATATAGTCGAGATAAATTCAACGTCACATCGAAATATGTGCAGCTGTTTGGTGAGCTGTATTTTGGTGAATAGGAATTCCCTTCAAGAAATGTGGATATATGCCCAGTAAGATGCAGGGTTGCAATTTTATGTAGGAAAATTCTATTTTCTTGCCAAAAACCAGATATGTGTATTCAAAAAATCCGTGTACACCCATAGAGTCCTAATTGGCAGGAAGCTTAGGTTTTTGAGATTCATGGGCATTTCCTAGTATCACTATAATTTCTGGAAGCATCTTTGTTGTTTGGAACAATTTTTAGTGTTTCTGCTGATATCGTGTTTTATATATATGCATTTATATACGTACAAGTATTTACACGTATATACAGATGTACATATATATATATATATATATATATATATATATATATATATTATATATATGCACATACATTCAACATATGTGCACGTTTATATGTACATAAATATACATATATGTACACTTTTTCATGGAAAAATATCATGTCGCAACCTGTTTTCAATCCTTTGGGAACAAGACCTTTTTCGCTTTTTCTGAAGACTTTCGCTAATCACGTTCTTCTCCGTTAACCGGGAACAAATGGAAAACGGCCCCCTTCCTAGGCCAAGAACTTTTCATAAAAGTGCTAGGAGTTATTCGAAAGCTTACATCTCTGGCTATTTCATTACGTAGCCGTTCTTTGAAAAAGCCTTTTCATAACGCTGTAAGAAAGAAAACATTTTGATTTCACACGCACATTTCTTGCAGGGCAAAGCGCTTTCCTCAGCTTTTGAGTAACCATTCAACAGCGTAGGTTTCGGCGATGAAGATCGTTCCAGAAACCAAACCTAGTTCACACTTGCCATAATTTATGCTATGAAATAACTATCAAAAATCTGCTAGAAGTGATCCACAAACCGTGGCCACCTAGGTGCCGTTTGTTGCGAATGTTGCGAAGTCTCATTTACACCTTCTCTTTCACTTTATCACTTTATTTCACCCTTACTAGAAGGTTATGTTCACTGTGCGAGTCCCAGTACTACTAGCATTCATTTCGTATCGCTTTTTTCGTCTTGATCGTCGCAGAATACTAGTTGAGCGAGACTCCTTGCAGTCTCGAGTATACCTTAGCTGTGGCGTCCTATACGGCGTTCGTTGTTGATTGCCGGAGAGTGATGGGGTGGGGATCGGCCCCGCGCTACGTCGTAACGAGCATCGCAACTACGCGGCCACGACTCCCCATTCACACTTTAGACGAACAAAGGCCGCGCCGAATGTGGAACCCAAAAAAGTTATTTTTGCTACTACAACTCAGTATAAAGGCCTTTTCAAGGAACAAACTCAATATTGGGATCACCCCCTTCAGAGACCGTGGACCCACGGCGTCTGCATCTCTAACTGGCAACCCTGGACTGTCCACTCCACCTCCTCCGCATATCTAACTCCAGCGTGCTCCGTCTAACAATGGCAGGCTGTTGCCTCAACAATGGGAAGCTGGTATAAGAGATATAGAGGTGAAGCTGGCCCTATAGAGTTGTCAGTTAGAGGTGCAGAGGCCGTGGGTCCACGATCCCGGAAGCGATTAGCCATAATTTTTTATTTTTTTTTTACATAGTTGCTAAAAGTATGAGGAAAAAGTGGGAAAGGTCCTGGTCCCGCTAGGGTTGGAAAAATTGATTGCGATAACCGAACTGTGTCCTATTATATAACAAACACTGACCATTTCAACTGTTAGTGTTCTTTTTTCCTGTAGAATTACAAATGAAAATGCTGCTTAGGGTGCTGTTCTACACTACATTTATGTTGTTTTGTTTAATATATGTCTTGTAAGATGTTGAAATTTAGATTCAAGTGGAAATCTCTGGAAATGGTGAACTTCGGGTAGAAATCGGTCCTGATGTGTTGTTCGATCAGTTCTGTCAGGTGGTATCCTGTGTGTGTAAGTGAGCCATGCAGAGATTTCTGTTGAATACGATCACAAACTGGAGTGCCCAGTTCTTTCTTTAGTTGTACGAGCGTGTCTATGATAGTCTTGATAGGGATTACTTGTGATCGTAATTTAGTGAAGCACTGTGATGAGTCGGACAGTATATCATTGGCACTATGCACACAGAGGAACTCGTTTCTTTGTTGGGATCGGTAAGTCTACCCGTGTTCTTCGCATTCATTTCATTAGGATTTATTTTAGACAGGAGAAAATGTTTGACGCAGTGCGGGTTGGTCCCCACCCCTCAGCGCTCTCCGGCAATCAATAATGAACGCCATACAGAAACGACCCAGCCCGACTATTCTCGAGATTGTAAGATGTGCTCAACCAGTTCTCTTCGTCGTCATGAAGAGCAATCTCTTAAGCAGACGATGGAGATGGCGAAAGAATCGAGTGCTTGAACTACTGGTATCCACAAAGTGGGAAAAAATTGTGAAACGGATTGAATCAAATGTGTAAAATAAAGTTGTTTGCACGGCCAACTATCACAAATCACTGTGTGGATCTCGAGTTTTTTTGCATTCAATTCCTTTTCTCTCATCAATTTTCCATAAAACTCTTCGTGTTGCCGCGATTGCTGCTTGAGGATTCAGTCTCCTTAATGGAAGTTGTAGAATACTGGTCAAGACGACTTTCCTTGCAATCGTGGAGGTAACCGAGCTAAGGAGTTCTCTAAGGCTTCTAGTTAATTGAATGCAAGAGAGGGGTGGGAAAGGGGATCGAATCACCGCATCGCTACTCTCCTCACTTTTTCTGATACGCTGCATCTTTAACCACTGCGCTATCTCTCTTCTATTCTTCCCATTAACAAGCTCTGTTCCATGCAGTGCTCGGAGAGAAATCACCTAATTGTGTTAAGGGCAACGAACAATACCTTGACAAAGATCATTTGCTGGAGCGATGGCCGAGCCAGGACTACATGCATTCAGTACAACAAGTCTTTTATTGTAAAGGTACGCACCTATATGCTTAGTGATTGTAGTATTAAGTGATTCAAAGCAAATTCTTCGTAGTATGAATATTTATGTTAGAAAGCTACTAACCGTATTAATGAAGCATTAAGCCCTTTCGGGACCGTGGATCCACCATCGCTGCATCTCTAACCACTAGCGTGGCAACCCACTGGATGTACTATTGTGTTATTTCAGTTCAATTATTGTTGTTAATTTCCTGCTCATAATAACATAATACAACTACAGATAACATAACACAGGAAATCAACAACATAATGCATCTGAATTAGTACAACAATACATCCAGTGCGTTCCTGAGCTGCGGGTCAAAAATGGAGGGGAAGTGCAGCAGATCGTCTAGCGTTGCCACGCTGGAGTTAGAGATCCAGTGGAACTGGGTTCCGAAAGGGTTAGATGTGCCCGTATAGCATAGTGGTTAGAGGTGCTCTGCGTCGCACGCGTGGTCGATGTTCGATTCCGCACTCACTGTTTACAAAGCTTTTCATCCCTCCGTGGTCGCTGATTTGGTATTAGGCTTGTCTGGGAGTATAGCAGCATTGACCTCATACATCGGTAGGCCATCGCGAGTCATTGTAAAGACCACGTATGCATTCTGACACCTCAAGCAATGCTGAAATTGAGGGCAGATGCATGGCGCATTCCACAACGGATTCATCAACGCCGAGATCTTTATCTTTTGTCCTTATTTATTATATGTATTTATATCCACTAAGTTAATGTGGATATTGATTAAACTCTACTCGACCCCGGTCACAGTTTACAGTACGCATCTCAGAACTTGCTGCGTTCAAATCGTTTACTCCCACTCATCCTTCACGAAGGTTTTCGAGTATTTCACCTAGAGCTTCAACTGCTACCTGAGCTTTTCGTCTTCTTCGTGAAGCTCGTAATGGACTGGCAAGAAATTTTACGGACTTTTTCGTTTTTGCTGGCTAATCTCATGCATTCGAGTTTTTGTTTCTACTGTCGTTTACAGCTGCTTCTTGCGGTTATTTTTTATGAGCACTTACACTCTTGTTCAAGATGGCATTCTTCCGAGAGCGAAAAGGTTTGTTGAATCTACACGAGCATCGTTCAGGTTCAAGTGCTATTTTGGCACGTAACGATACTCGTTACCATGAACAATCGTTTTTGGTGTCGGGACAATTACATTTTGAAATAAATGTCTAAGGGTTATAGAGCAAAATAACCGCAAGAATCTGCTCTAAATTGTGGTTAGAACAAAGACTTAAATCCTTGAGAAAAAAATCATCAACAAAAATGAAAAAGTCTGGAAAGTTTTTTGCGAACGCATTAGAATGCTGGTCGCGATGATTCTACTTGCAATCAAGGAGGTAGCCAAGCTACACCACCTAAGACGTGGGCTGATTGATTGCAAGAGAATCTTAGAAGAGGCAATTGAAGTAGCATTTGCTTATCGTAACTATTACTTTTCTCCCGGTGCGGAAATACTGGGAACTAGTTCGTGATTGCCAAGAACGATGTGAGGTTTCATCCATTCTATTCATCATTTTAGCAGTAGTTTCTGTGTGTGATATGATGAGCAACGGGTTTTAATTTTTCATATGGTCACCGCCAGCGGGAAAGGATTTAAGAGTAACTGTATTTGTAAACTCGGGCTTTCGATGTATCACATGATTGTATGATGGTCGGTGACAGTCAAGTAAATGTAGAGTTTTGCTGATTGTATGAGAAGAAAATCGCTGAGATTTGACGTACTGGTGATGTAAACTTTCATTCGAGGCGCTGTGGCCGAGTGGTTTGTGATTCTAGTTGCCGCGCGCGTGGAACCGAACTCCACTTGCCCCCCACCCCCAATCCGGCAGTCAACAAGAACGCCCTATGGATCGCCACAGCTAGGCTATCCTCGAGATTGTTAAGGAGGCATGCTCGATCAGTATTCCACATCATTCAAGAAGACGAAAAGCGAATCGAATGTCAGAGGGTACTGGGTGCCTCACAGTACAAATTGTGATGATCGGTCGTTTCAAAAAATCTCATTCATCTACAGTCTATGTTGTCCATTATTGCTCGAGTTCGAACCCGATGTATGTCTTCATACATCACGAGGAGTTACTCCGGTAATCCTAACTGTTAACAATCCGTTTTGAGCTGTTGAACTGGGCGAGTAACAAGAAAATTGAGACGAAAATGCCAGTTGTTACGCCTATCCTTATAAGCCAGCCCGTATGTAAAATCCTTCTTAATGAAAATATGCTGAACAAGTTTCGTCTTACCATGGTGTTTTTTGAATGGTTCGCTAGGAGAAAAAAATGAAGCTTTCGGCGTTTATCAATCGCTGAAGGATGCGCCATGCATTTATCTTTGTATAATATCGCTTGAGGTGACTAGGATGCGTATCCGGCTTTTACAATAACTTTCGGTGGCCTATCGATGCGTCAAGTTTGTTCTACTATCCTCTTAGACAAGTGTGGTGCCAATCACCTCACCCCAGAGGTATGGAAGGACTTGGTAAACTTTACGCGGTAATGAACTGTCGACCTCATGTGCTCCCAGGGCTCAAACCACGGCGTTACATGTGCTGGTTGAATGTGTAACTTAGTGGGACAATGCCCTATACTATGCCTGCAGTTGCTGGAAAATTATAAGTAGGTGTTTCTGCCGTTGAGATCGGGTCTGTTTGAAGGTCACCACTCATCTTTTTTTTTCTCAGCTGAAACATCGGAAATGCTGCTTGAATCAGTTGATCCCCAACCTGCCACTACCTCGTTCGAATCTGTTCGAACCATTTTGGTTATTATGAGTTACTGATGCTAAAGAACAAGCAAGCGTGTATTTACAAGAGGAAAAGTGTGGAAGACTTCAAGTCAGCCTATTTTGAGTTTTTTTTTTAAACCGTGCTCAAATTTCAATATATCTCATAGTTATTATTTGAGCCAACATGTCATGTGGTCTGATGGGCTCTTGTACAACCCGGTACGCCTATTCTAAGTAGGGACTGGAACACTCCCAGAGGATTGGCTATAGACAAAGGGCCTGTCCGACTGACGAGGCTACTCAAGGCCGAAACACGTGAATCGGGCTGTATAAGAGCCCATAATAGGCTTGAAGTCACTGTTGAATATCAGAACTGGAGAAAAAAAGAAGGAAGAAGGCAAAAGCGTTATGTAAAAAACGGTGGGGGTGCGTATGACACAGTGGTTAGAAGTACTCTGCGATGCAGACTTGGTCGAGAGTTAGATCCATACTCAAGGCTAATCAGTCCTCCATCTCTTCGCGGCCAGCAAATTTCAACTGTGGATTAAGTCTGGAAGGATAGCAGCACTGACTTGATAAATTGGTATGCCAGCACGAGTCATTGTAAAGGCTAGATATGCATTCAATCACCTCAACTAATGCTTGATGAAATCGAGTGCATGGCGCATTTTTCAGTGGTTAACTAAAGCCGAAAGCTTCAAGCTTTTTTTAGTTTTCATTTTCTTTTTTAGAGTTGGAAATTCCTGGATTGTGGTGAATAGTCGGATGTGTGATCGTTTATTGGGTTGGCAGAGATTCTTTTTTTTTTGATAATTTTTCATGCATCTAATTTTTCTTTTTACCATCGTTTGGAACAGCTTCTGGGGATTATTTTCATGTATACATACATATACATATAACATATACATGGAACTTATACATACGTATATGTACATATATATATATATATATATATATATATATATATAAACATTACTTTTTTAAGATGGATTTGTTCAATAAAAACGGTTGTTGATGCTACACGAGTATCATTGCGTACCAAAGCAGCTTTGAACCCATGTACTCTAGTAGATTCACAATCGTTTTTGCTCTCGGGTCAGTTCTATCTTAATTCAGATGTGTAGGCATAAAATGAATGAAAATAACTGCAAGAAGCTGTTCCTAACGATGGTATAAGCAAAAACTTAAATGCATGAAAATTATTAACAAGACCGGAAAAGTCCGAAAAAAATTTTTTTGTAAACCCAATATTTCACCGTGATAGCTAATATTTCATATGCCTTTGTCGTTAAAGACGATGAGAGCGAATGACACTGATTTGAAAATTGATTAAGGCTATGAATCTCATCGGTGCTGTGTTGTTCTTCTTCACACGTAATCCACGATTCAAGGCTGCTCGAATGCTGAAATTCCTCAGTGCCATGGTCTCACATCGTCTTATGGTAACAATTCAACAGGTCAGCATAGCTGTAACTAATGAGTAGTATGCTGAACATTCGACCCCAAACGGGAGTTGATTGCGCGTTTTCACCCGTACTGGGAACGCATGTCACCATTACACAACCGCGGCCACCGATCTACTTCCACTCTCATCGGTATAAGTCATGAGAGCTGTCAACAACCAATTTTCGACAGATCTGGTCAGGTAAACACATATTGGCATTTGCTGACAGTTGCGACAAGATTTACCGATGAAGGATGATAGCAAAGCGGTGGAGCCGGTGTTGTAGTGATGGCATGCGCCCCAGGTGTGATGACTTTTGTGGGTGATGTGCGAGTTCAGTTATCGATTATCTGTACCAGTCTATACTTGTCATATCATCAGATGCTAAAAAAGCAGTGAAAATAAGAATTTGATCAGGTTAGCATAGCATTTTTGTGATGATGTTTATCCCAATAATTAAGCAATTTTATTGTCAAGGAATATAGTGAACATACGAAATTACTTGGGAGGGCAGTATGCTTTCTTCCTCCCTTTTTTTTTGTTTGTTGGAGTATTTTGAGCCCTGTTATGTAGTTTATGTCGTCGACTTTGGCTGTTGTTTCATAAGGACCTCTGGAAAATCAACATTCAAGGTCAAGATATATTTCAATGCTGCTTTTTTGAGCTCAGAATAAATGCATCAGTCAAAGTACCAGCTGTTGAATTCTGCACGCCTTGGTAACGTGAAGCAAGTCTGTTTTTATTAAGTGTCAAAAATTGTGTAGGCGATGATGTTGCGGGAATTTTAGGTCGGGATTTGGCTTTCAAAAAATCTTGCTTAGGAAGTTATTGAGTTACTTAGAAAAAGTGGTAATTGACAAATGAAAGGTTTTCCGAGTTTGGTGAATCAGGTAGAATCTCGTAGCCCACGTCGTGTGACTTTTACGTCGAATGTGTGACTTGTGGTTGCACGTTCTCTTAGAGAAATATTGGTCTCTATCTCTTGAACATTGAGCAGAAGTGCAGCCGGTGAAATTTATGCAGCATTTTACCAACTTTCTGGTCGAACTTTATCGTCTTTATCGTCATCGTTTCATTCGATTTCAGATAGCTGTGATGGATTGAAGCAAGTATAGATCATCCATCACTTAGCGTGGTTTCTCTTAGTGTTGTTTCGGCTTTGCAAAGTGTTGGCTGCTGAGCTTCTTCGCGGCTTAGCAACTGAACTAATCGTTGGCGGTTCTTGTAGAGAATGTATCCTTCGTGAGACGCCAAGAACGCTGTGGAATCCAGACGTTCTGGTTGTGAAGAAAGCATTAGCGATACCTCAAAACAACGAACTTTCTGAATATAATCCAAATTACTCGGCATCCATTCATAGAGCTTCTTCAGCTTTTCAATTTTTGTTTAGTTGTTCCGAAACAATTGAAATGCTTGCTTCGAGGTCTTCCAATTCTGCATTAGTTTTATACGTATTTTCTTGCCGCAATCTCTCTCATCTCCAAGAGCAAATCCGCAGAAGAGAAATCTCCCAGAACAGCGCTGAATTGTTTATTGATCGATGTACCCCTCGGCTTATGTATCACCCATGTTTAAAAACCTTTTGATCGCACTTTGTCGTAGTTTGGATTCCGGGAACTATTTTTGTTGGTGTGATGTTATCACATGTGAAATTCTAATCTTTACGGAGCTGTTTTTAACACAACCACAAGAGTGTTGTGACACGAGCAAAACTTAGAGCAGTGAATGGGCTCTGTACCTGGAATCCTCTTTCTGGAGGTTCATCTGTATCCAGTACACCATTGAAAGCGTTGTTTTCGTTTCTCTGAGTGATGTTTTGTGCTGTCAGCAAGCATTCGGCAACGGTAACGATGTGGAGAGCGTAAATCGGAAGAAATCCCAGTATTACTGAAGGAACCGAGGGCGAGTGGTTAGTGAGTGATGCAAAATGCTGCTTCAACCGTCTCTCCCAACACTTGCTTGCCATCAACTAATGAACGCTTTATGAACCGCATCAGATCGACTGTTATCAGAATCGTGAAAGGAGATTCGCCCATCCACCATTATACTTCATTTACGATAAAAAAAAAAACAGAATTCTCACGTTGCAATGGAATATCTATCACGCGATATGTTTGAAGATTTTCGTGGAGGCTGCATGCGAGGATATGAATCGAGTCTTAGAGGTACTGACATTCATACAATAAATTTGGTGAAAACTCGTGTATCGTGTAAAGTAAACTAGCAGTTTCTAAGAGAAAAGCAAATAGCCTCGATGATGTAGTGGATAACACGTGATTTTTTAAGGGGTAATAGCGAGTTTGAAGCCTAAGCGAAGTTTATAGCTTTGTTTATATTCTAGTATCTTCGTAGTTGTATTTCCTATTTTACCCTTCTGTGAAAATGAATAGGCAGTAATGACTGTTAAATCGTTTTTTGCTCAAACATATGCAGGAACTATAGAATTTCCATGAGACATTATCTTTATGGTAACCTAATTGCTTATTATGAGCATAGTCTATACGGCTGGTCGTTAAATCGACGTAGCTGTTTAGTGGTAATTCCATATTGCTGATTTCCTTGTGTTCAATCCCTGGAAACCCCCCCCCCCTCGACATTTGTGCAGCTAAAGTGAATGTTAAGCTCACTGACGTCACGGCTTTCAATTACTACATTCATTATAAATGACCATTTCTACAGAAATGCACTGTTTGTAACTAACAGTTTGAATTTAGTCCAAAGGGAAATTCTCACAGCGGTTTTCCTTGAGAGCCGAGTTTCGATCGAATCTAGTGAGTAGTGCTCACGTGAACTCTGCGATAACAAAGAGCTTTTTATTCACGAATTCTTCCTATATACGAAGATTGAACGATCGAAATATAATCTGTATCTATATATATCCATTTTACACTACCTGCCACCTTGGTTCGGCTGCCGCTCGAATATCTCTCGGATTTTTTACGATTGTCGTAGGATGCTAACTGAGACAATTTTCCTGGCAATCTTTAAAGTAGCCAAGCTGAGGTGTTTTCTTAGGCGTTCATTGACTCATTGCAAGAGGGTCTTGGGAAAGGATTGAAACAGTACATTGCATGTCATATCGCTTTTGATACACTGCGTTATGGACCACTGTGCTTCTCAGTCCCTTATATTAATAAGTAATGTCGAAATTAGTACCAAGCAGTTCAGTTTCTTAATCTTAAAGGATTTTCACGCACACAGAACTGGAAAGGATGAGAAAGTGGAAGTCATGCAGAGTTCTAGTTTATAGTGTACTTTAGTATGCTACAATTTCAACTGAAAGCATTGGAAATCAATAAGAAAAACAAATTATGAAGTCATGTTCTATCCGATTTTTAAGGAGCACATGAAAAACCGACCTCAATTGCTGAAGAGGAATTTTTCATAGAGTCCTAGTAACCATTCGAAAGCTGAGACTTCAGGCTACAGCCCTACGTCGTTCATTTTCCAAAACACTTTTTTTTTTTTGGCGTTGCTACTGAAGATCTTATGCGTTGCAGACGCACATATTTCACAGCTTAAGACGTAGTTTTTTTTTTATGAAGACCACGGCGGTATAGTAGTGTGTTTTGACGGTCAGGTGTGGCTGTAGTCTGAAGTCTCAGCATTCGACTGATTAGTAACACTGCTGTGAAAATTTCTCCGACGAATGAAGTCGGGTTTTCATTTGTTCCCTTTTAATCAGAAAGAACTCAAATTGAAATCATAATATGGATAAAAGCTTATCCATTTGCAAACGGCGGCAGAATCGACATCACCAGTGGCGCGCGATTTTTATTCTTCAATAAATATTTTTCTTTTTTGAAAGAATACCTTAGGTTCTTTGCAAGTTTCTAATAGAATATGATTTTCTCCACAAGACTGTATACTTTATGTGCATATCTAATTCCTATATGAAAACAAAACTTAATGTTTTATTACCGCTCTCACAGTGTGCTATGAAAACCTTTTCGAGAACCAGTTTAAGCATCAAATTTGCCGGGATTCGGGCTATCGAGTAAGTTTAGCGCTGTCCAACAAAAAGCGATCCGCGGACTTTAGCTGCGTAGATAAGGTTAACCGAGTGTGAAATATGATCTTCTTTTTGCTGCTACAGTGTAATGCAAAGGCCTTTTCGAAAACAAAGCAAAGTTTCGGAATTATCGAGATTTAGGCTTGCTAATGATTACTTAAATTTTAGATAAAAAGCTCTGTTCAGCGAGAAAAAGCTATAAAAATTTTAGGCTCAAAATCACCCTCATTGTTCGCGAAAGAATAAATGTGAGATTTTTTTTCCGAAAGGACTGGTTGTTGGAAATTTGGGTTCGCGATTTGATTGCTATGAGTTCTATAAGTTTTCATATATTGACAGTTGTTCATTGTTTTCAGTCGATGTTTCTGAAGAATTTACTCGAACTTGACCGATTGGATTTTGGCTGTCTTGAAACGTGGCTACTATTGAAGCTGACCGATGGTAATGTGCACGTTGCTGAAGCATCGAACTGCTCGTCAACTGGAATGTTCGACCCATTTATAGTTAGTTTTTATTCCATTGGCTTCACTTACCTTTTATTAGGTCGTTCCATAAGTGTTGACACTAGAACAGCAAAGACCATATTTATGCACCAGAGGTGATTGAAATTGCATGATTTTGGTGTCGTTCAATTGAGCATTTTTGTGCAAGCATTTTGATATACAACTTGCCTATAACTGCTCTAAGGTGGAGTTGTTATGCAAAAAAATTCGCTCTCTAGTCATGCACGAATAGGGAAGTGCCAATGATGCGGCCAGTTGACCATCACAAAGACAGCCTGATGAAGAGCTTCCTGTGGATGGTGCTTCGGCGACTGATCCTCCGGACTGTTCTCTCCAGCTTAGACAGCTCCATCATAAAGCAGTTATATGCGATTTGTATACCAGAATGCTCACAAGAAAATGAGCAATTGAACAACTTTTTCAAAATCATGCAGTTTTAAATGATTTTGGTTGATAAATTTATGAATTATTGCTCTAGTGCCAAAATTTATGGAGCCACATAATATTTTTTGTTCTTTTGTGGCTTAAAAAGCTTTCATAGATCGTAGATATTGAGTGAAATGATGATAAATCTAAGACGGGAATCGAACACATTTCACCCTATCCGGAACGCATGCTAGCTGTCGCACTTCTGTTCTGCTATCACTCTTTCTTCAGTACAATGTACTGATCTGATAGCGACCAACCGTCAACGGTTCGGCCTGGTGATCTGATAACGCCATTGGATCCAGCTACATTGACAGATATCAGATAAACGCAGCCAGCAAGAATATTCATTCAACCGCTTTTTATCGGTGGTATGATGTCGCATCAGGAGCACCAGTAGTAGTCCAAGTAACAGAAGACGCGTTAGTGCAGTAGGTTAGCACGCGCCCTCAGGATGAGCGAGGTATGGGTTCGATTTGCGTTCGAGGTTCATAGTTTTTCATATCACTCAGTATCAATGAATTTATAGCTATAACATTATATTATCGTTTAAAAAAGCGGTTAAATAGAAGAATTCTAGTCATCGCTGTCATTTTTGTGAAAACTTGTTTGATTGATTCTCCTCTGTTAGAAGGCGAAAAATGAAGAAACGACCCTTTCGCTGGACAAAGACTTTCCCTTGCACTTCTAGGAATTATTCGCAAGCCGAAATCTCTCGCTACTGCACTTCATGGCCGTTTTCTAAAAAGGTTTTTATAACTCTTCAGCGAAAAGAGAACATTTGCATTCCATACGCGCATATTTTTCGCGGGACAGAGCTCTTCCTTCAGATACTAGTAATCATTCCATAGCGTAAGTTTCCACGATTCCAGCGCTGTGCTTATGTTCCAGAAATACCGTTTTATTGCAGTGTAGTAGGGAAAATAAAATCAACTTTCCACAAACTTGGCGTACTTGTTTGTTGAGCAGTGTATATGCTGGGTGACTGCTGGCCCTGGCCGTGGATTCGACACGACGTTCCACGATCAAATGGTCGATTGATCGCCTTGAAGCAACTCACGTGTGAAGCGCGATTTTTGTTATTTAACTGAAGTTTTTTCTCTATCCGAATGAAACTCCAGATGAAACGTGTGACTCTGGTACTACAAGATTTTCTCTGTGCGTTCATATGCTTTTTGCGCCTGTAGCGAAGTAATATTGGAAGTGTAAGGCCGGTGTAAAACATGGTTTAATTTTGAACGCTGCAGCGTTATAAAATGCTCACTTTAAAGAACGCTCACACAGTGTAGAAACTAGAGACATAAGATTTCGAATGATTTTTGGCACTCTTAGAAAAGTTTATGCCCAGCGAAAAAGTTTGTTTCTTTATTTGTCTCCTTCTATCAGGAAAGATCCGATTGATTGAAGCTTACAGTGTTGTGAATAGTTGAGACGATTTGAATATTTTTTCGCCAAAATTCATATAGGAAATTAAGACAGTTCGGTAATTTCATTAGTTTGATAAGTAAATTTCCTTTAGAATGACTACAATATGGTAATACTACGAATTTTGGGTTTTCCAACAACGATACTACCTCGAGTGGTTGACTCGGCCAACCGCACAAAACCCATTGGTCATGTGGCACAGCGATTTTTCTCACGAAATATTCCGATTTATGCTGTGGTGAGTACTTTTATGCTCTGTAATTTAGACGTTCTTGGTTTAACTTCTACTAGTGAAAACGATTTTACTCCCTATGTTAGTCACTTCGATACTTGGTTCTACAAACCCCGGTACTTTTCCACTTTTCCGTTTAGAGGCCCTGGCCTTCACAATGAAATTATGTTTAACACGCGCCTTTCCTTTTCTATCATCAAGCTTATATTTTGCTGGAGTGAAACTCTTTCCTTGAGCCAGCGATCATTCGATAGTTTGAATCTCAGGGAATTTGGGAATGTATTTGCTTTCTAAAAAGATTTCCAAGACACTGTGGAAAGAAGAAAAGAATTGTGATCTGTTCTCTTGAATTGTGAGTAACGGTTAGCGTAAGTGTCGACGGTTACAACGCTGTGCTTATTTTCTGGAACGGCTGTTAAAGTGTAGTGTAGTAATGAAAATAAGATCAAGTTTCACATAAGCTGCGCATTTGCTAGTCGGCTAGTGTGTGCGGTGGCCCTGGATCGATAGCGCGACATAGACAGCTCAGGCGCATCTCACATGTGGAGTGCGGTTTTTGTTGTTGAAGTTAAGATTCTTACCGCTTTGAAAAGACTCCAAATGAAACGTATGACTCTGATACCGGAAATCATAAGCGTGATGAAAATGAAAGCACGCAGAGGGTGTGAAATACAATTTAATTTCAAATGCAACTGCGCTATAAAAGTGCCTTTCCAGAAAACGAGCACGTGGCAGAGTAGCCCGAGATTTAAGCTTTCGAATGTTTGCTAACCTTCTATGAAAAATTTTTGTCGACCGATGGGTATTGTTTCTTCGATTCCTCCCGTCTAACAGAAAACTACGAGGTCCCATGCTGGTGGTAATGGTAGCTAATTTGATCATAATGCGATCTACGCGTATTTTTTCGTGGTCTATATGTTTGCTGATCTTGCGGATGAAGCTTCTTGTCTTAATAAAAGTAAGAACCGTAAAATTTGCAGGTGGATATTATGAGTGTTGCAGCTAAGAACTGTCATGCTCTTTCTCCAAGTAGTCTTCTTAAAAACAAAGTTTGATCTGAGCTGTTTCGTTCTCATACATGACGGTTAGATCGAGCAATGAAAAAAAATGTAAAGTCATTTCTTTTTCGATCGATTTTGCTCCAGAGAGGTTTTGTTTTGCTATATTCAATCTCTAGCTTACTAAACACACACCATTCTGTCAAGTATATATCTATAAAAGCTAATCTCTGTCCTTGGTAGTTTACAAAAAGCAGGATTTCGGGCAAGTTTTCCCTGTGAAGCCTTAGGTACTTGTTGGTCAAGAGGGCACAGATAGATAGATAAAGCAAGATGCAAGAGCAAGATAAATGAGGAGTATGCTAAGATATTGCTTGATTTTATCTGGAAACGGCAGCCACAGCCGTCTGTCTCTAAGTGTTGGACTTGATTTGTACTTGAGTTATGCGAATTTTTTATGAAATTGAGAATTTTCAGTTAGCTGATCAACAGTCGGCATTGTATGGAAGTGGAGGATGGAGGAGAGGCGATGTAAAGGTTTGAAATGTTTGTCTCTTCTGGTGACTGTGGTACGAATTTGTTTTGATTTGTACAGTAGGTGATTTGCTCTTTCTGGCTACAAATGTTAGAAGGATTTGTATTCATAATCAGTAGTACTTATGCTGAGGTCCTAGTTCGTCAGGACCATTATGATCAGTGAAGAATGAGCTGTTGTATAATCATAACTTTATCCTGCTAAGTATATATGAATTTGAGCTCTTTTTCGAGATACCACTTGGCTAAGAGGATAGCAATGGTACCAAATTGAAGAAACAGTTCACATGGATACAAAATCTTCGATTAAAGGTGTATAGTAGTGTCATTGACTGAATCATTGTTTCAGATATCACTAGGAACAGGAACGTTTGTCGATATGAACACTGGCAGCACTGTCCATGCCTCAATGACAGGTACTCTATTTTACCTAAGTTGTCTCTCGATTTTCAATAATTGTTTGATTACTGTGTAGTGAATACTCTTTTGTAATTTAAGGACTATATCCGTTGGTTGCATGGCGTGTTGATAACAAGGCCGTGTTCGTGGCTGAAGGGAATAACCATGATACAGCAGTGGTGCTCAAATGGGCTGAAAGTATTGGTGAAGTTCATTTAAAGTTATTTTTATACGTCTTAGTACATTTTCATGTTAATGAGAGTGTTTTTAATAAATAATGAATCAACATACATAAGATAAAACGCATTTGAGATATTATCTTGGACTCTATCATGTGAAATAGGAACATCAAAGTGTAGGATTTTTCCTTGCAAGCTTGACCTTTGGCCTTCTAGACTTCAACAAACACTTCCTTTTACGTGTCTCTACTGGCAGTTGTCGCACACCAAGGCGATTGAAGAGGTGGAATAGACACAGTGGTGTTCTCCACATGTCGTTGGCATTGACCACTGTTGCATTTTGGGTGGAAACTTACAATAATTTGGAAGTTGTTTCCAGCTTTTCTGTGGAAATTTTGATTACGATAAGATATTTTGAGCCTCTCATGAGCTCTGCTATGGCGCTTATAAAGTGTTAGACACGTTTTTCGGCCTTGCTGCCTCATCAGTAGCACGGTGCCCTTGCTTTTAGCCACTCCCTTGTAAAGGAATATACCCGCTACTATGAGAATAGACGACAAAGATGTTGCACTGTGCGCGCAAGGACAAAAAAAATCATTTCAGAGATTGCAAATCACTGAATGTCTAGTAATAACATCACCCGACATTGTACTGACCAACAGTCGACCGGTCATAATTAGTAAATTGAATAATCATTGTATACTCGACTGTTTTTTTTTTGAGACCTCGCTCAAAACAATATAATCTGATAAGCCTTCCATGAGGTCTGTTACAGCTTTTTAAAGTGCTAGACACATATTTAGGCCCTGCACAGCCTCATCAGTAGCGCGGTGCCTTTCTTTAGCTTTCTTTATAAGTGCTAAACAGACCTCATGGAAGGCTCGAAATATTTTTAATCAGATTACATTGTTTTGAGCAAGGTCTCAAAGACAATTGTTTATAGAGATTCTAATTTCATACAAATTTCATTGAGATTGAAGCAGTATTATGCAAAAATTACGTGTTCAATTAGGGCAATAGAAGAAAGTCTGTTCCATAAATCTTTAGATTTTGCACCTGAGTCAATCTAGTGGGGATAAATCTTCTTCGGTTGCCGAAAAACCAGTTTCGGACGTTATCTGTTGAACCTTTGAAGATGACCTGTGAGAGGCGTTCTCGTCAACTCGACATTGCGACGCTGCCAAAATGTATTCGTAAAACTTTTCTTTTACAGTGTAATCATGAGCAAATAACAGTGCCAACACAGTTTTGCGGTGAGTGACTCGAATGGGCACCAATTAGGTGTACATGTGACGCTCCAGAGGTGCTTATAATACGTTTCTGTATCTGGTCTAGCATTCGTTTCTACTCACTCGAGTAAAACTCGAAGCCCACACTTTTCTTTGTCCTTATGAAGCCCTCAAACGTTTTTTGCGATTGCGTAGCTACAGCTCAGTTGTTTATGCCTTTAACGTTAGTGTTTATGTATAATCTTGGGGAGCTTTGTAGAATCAGTGATGACTCATAGTGCTTCCTCTGACTTCTTGAAGTTTATTTGTTGAAGGAAACACCTCCCATCCACCCATTTTTGATTCACTTGATTGAATGTTATATTATGAGAACTGCTAATTACATATAACTGTGATATAAACCAACCTGGTGAACCGGAGGCATGAGGGTTATGCCTATATAACCTGCATCTCAGATTAAGTACATGGCTGCCTTCGTTCCTTGTTTGGCAGATTTTTTACGACCAAGTAAACGTGTTTCATTTGGCTGGTATTTTGTTCGTTTGGTAATACTTTCCTTGAAATCCAGAGGAACGTTATACCACAATGTTCTCACATCACTGCGTGAGGCATTTACCTGCTTTTACAGATGGAAAATGTTTCATGCATTGTTATGTTTCTTCCAAGGCGAACTCCAGCTCTGGCGTGAATCTACCATTTTTTGGGTCTTCTGTTAGAGCAATCAATTCGTTCTCTACCTAGGTGACCACCCTTTGAGTAACGAATTACCTTCAGTATCGTTTTATCTTGCGACTTCAACATCAAGGAGCGCGGCGCACTCATAGTGAAGCAGTTAATCAACTAGAAGACTTGACTACGTTTAAAAGCGCTCGATGACTTTTATTTTTAGAAAGACTATTCGTTGCGAAGAACATTTCAAAAGAGTCAATAATGTGGATTAGGATGTGCTCAGCATACACTTTGACTTAGGATCATTTCATTATTGTGAAGCTAGAGGGTATCAAAATTCCAGGTGATCAATTTCTATGACAATTTTACAGGACTCTTCTCAAATGTTACTGAAATCTCTGACCTTGCACGGACGGTTCCAGATTCAAATGGAGTTCTCTTTATACCAGCATTTGGAGGCAAGATTTACGTGTCCTAAAGCATTTTTATTCTTCACTTTTTGATTATATCTGTTGTCCTGTGATACAAACGGAATAACGTTGTAGGTCTTCAAACGCCTATTAATAACGACACAGCCTGTTGTGGATTTCTTGGTATTCGTCCGGACACAACAAAAGCTCACATGTGTGTTGCAGTGTATCTGAGAATTGAATTTGTGATGAGCTTGGCTCATTTCTCGCCTATCAATAGAGAAGGAAATTTCATTTAAGGGTCAGGGCGATTTTGGAGTCAATCGCATTCCGGGTATATCAAATACTGGAGACAATGCAGACTGAAGTTGATATTGTCGACAAACCTAGGATACGGTAGAGCATATATGCAATGCTATACTCGCATTTTTATCTTCTTCAATTAGACGAGTTCATTTAGAATTTGTGGTGGCGTAGCGGCAAACGATTTTATATGCGAAACTATTGCTACATTAACTGGTATAACACTCGAAAGAATGAAAGACGTTAGTTATGTGGCTTGTCGTGGTGTTGCTCTTCTTGCTGGATATGCTCAAGGTTCGTTTCAGATGTTTGAAGACAAATTCACCGAGCAGTCCATATCACTAATATTCCTGTAGTTTGAAGCTCAATATGAAGTTATTGAATCCTGTCCTAGATAGTCTTAGAATAGAAGCCCTATTTGGACATTTTTTTCCCTTAGAGCTCTCATAGTTGTTGCTGTTGAGACTCACTGATACAAAGTGCATCAAATCTGAAATATAGCACAGATTATGCAGTTTAGTGTCCTATGTGTTTGTTTCAAAATCTTACTGTTCTGTCGTTCACAACCAAGAAAAAGTTTAGTATAAGTGTAAGTTAGATATCCTGCTTTCAGGAATGTGGTCGAAGGAGAGTTTGGAATCCATGGTCGAGGTCGAATATTGTTTTACTCCTTCTCAGGAAAAACTCATTAAGTCTATTCAAATCCTATCGTTTATGGTTGAAAGCTCTTCAGCGCTGTTTGAATTTTTATGATAATTAGAACATTTTTATTTTCACTTGCACAAAATCGTTGAAAGCCTCAATGTTTGAATTCTACAAATCACATCACTTTCTGAACGTAGAACATTCCTCACCAGTAGCACGTCTGTCGTTTATTCAATTAAGGTGGGTATTTTGTTCTACGTGCAACCTCACTCTTGCCTTTTGTCTGTGGATTGATAAATAAGCCTCGTGTTCTAAAACGTGATCTAATATACTACCAACTGTTGTGATGGAATTTTTATGTGGTATTATAGGATTATTATATGTAACTGTACTGGTTCACATCGTCTGAGCCAAACGATTTTGGACAATGTGAAGAAATATATCTGATTTAACATTTGTTTACTGCGACAACTTCATCTTGTCTACTTATCAGAGTCGTTCAAAACCCTCTAAGATCACGATTTTGATTGCTTGTATCGTTCTCAATTATTTTTCAAAATTAGTTCCAATTTTATTTGATTTATAGTTTTTGTTTTGAAGAGACTGCATTGAATGGCCTCGACGTTTCACAAATAACTGTGTTGCAAATGTTATGTACCTCATTAGTAGGATATAAAGTTTATCCGATCCTGAGCGTTACTCACGTCAGTATAGTAAACTTGACGACGTCGCTTTGTGTATTTCACAGTTTTCTCTTTTAGTTGGTAGATTCTGCACAGGATTCGTTGACCGTTTCCGTCCGTCCCCACTCACCTCACTGAGGAAGCATAGCTTGGCATACCTCTTCTGGTGGCGGTATCTTTGATCTGTCGCGAGCCTTTTAATGCCTCCACGATACGTCGTTCTACTATTTGCATTCCGTCCATTCCATTCGTCAGTATCATGACGTCTATACCAAACCACCATTTGGCTAGGGCTTAGCCGACAGCTCAAACGATCTGTTGTCAATCTCAAACAATCATTTCAGATAATAGTATACTAAAAAGGGCACAGCAATCATATAACCTGTCTTATCAGCCGATGAAGTGCCGGTGATCATCACATGAAGCGCTGAATTCTGAAAGAAGTTTTAAAGACTATTTGGATTATTTCGTTGTATTCTTCGTTGACAGTGATGCCGAAACTTTGGATAAGTCGACGAAATATTTGGAAAGAGATTCCGAAGAATTCCACGAGAATCTAAGTTTCAAGTGGGGCCCACGGTTCAGTATTCATAACCGTCTTATCGTCTTATGTGAGGGACCTCAATTTCACCAAAAAAAAGTTTAGTTGTGTGTTTGTTAAGATAGTTGAAGACGTCCACAAACAAGACCATTTGTGAAGAGAAATTACTTGGTTGTATCAAGTTCCCGCAATTTTGAAGCACTAAAACGGTTCCGAGAATGTTTCATGGTAAGTTTACCATGAAAATGAGCTATTTTCGTGTATTAAGTGTTCAACATTATTGTAAGAAAAGTGATGGTTGGCTTAAACTGTAAATAAGAACGTTAAGATAAGGATATCCACCTAGTGCAGCTTTCAATTATCATGTGGATCATGGCTCATTTCAGTTATTTGGCTAATTATTTTCAATTACGGCAGGTATCAAATAAGTGCTATATTTTAAAAATTATAGTTTGTATACTATAAACCTTCGTTTTAACTAAGGAATGTGACTATCGCAAAGAAATTTATCAAAAGTTATCAGTTGAACATCTTCACATTTCCTCTTCTTAGTGCCATTCATTATGTAAACATAATTTTATATGTGTCGAGAGTTTTTCGAGTTGATAAGTGATCTAAGTGTTTAATTTTATTCTTCTCAGCATAAATTTATAACAGTTGTTCATGATTTGTTGCTCAACTGAAAATTATTAATAAGACCACAGGAGGTTTTTTTTACATAATAAACTAGTTATATAAATCATCTTACAGTACTTGTTGGGGACTTGTAGTATAGAAAGATGAGTGCTCGATCGTTGCTTCGAGTATGAAATACCGATGATAGGTTATCATACAATGTGACACAAATGACAACTCGTAAAATTTGCTAGATGAAAGGGTCGAGCGACGTGCGAAACGACCACCGAACAGCAATAATAATTGTTGTCATGATAAATAATGTAAACAAGTGGCAGAGTTGTTTGTGTTCCTATTGCTACTACTGCTTTTACTTAAGTAATGGTCAGATTTTCTACTTAGTCTTGCTACCACTACTACCACGCGATTTCGTCTTCTCATGAATATTTCCTAGTTCTATCGTTCATTTCCTCATTAAATTTTATTCTTATCTTCTCTCTTAACTCATTGCACTAGTGTTAATATACCCTTTACTGGCTCCTCACGTTCATAATCACTTTACGATTGATTTTCTCAAAAATTAAAAGAGGTTAAATCTTTCACTGTTTACACGCTAATGTGAAACACTACAGTGGTGTTTCAAAGATGTGCGGGTAATGAAGAAGAATTCTCTCGCGCTTACAGCGCTTGAAGGAGTTGATTTGTTTTTCCACAAGTAAATTCAATTCGTCCTCATTTGATGGTTCTAAATTTATGCGGGCAACTTTACATATATCTCAGAGAGATTATAACAAATTAATAGGGTCACCTGAGTCATACACGGAATAGAAATCGATGCGGAGAAGGAACTCTAACAGCCTTCAACATAATTCCGTGAGACTTATTTTTGTTGTGGTTTTCAAAAAAAAAGTATAGAGTCCAAAAATTCTTGTGTTTTTACTGCTTTTTCGGAGTGTTATGATTTTCCCAGTTTATCAAGAGATTTGAGTAGTTTGCGAAATTAGACCTCACGCGAGAGTTGAACCCGCGTCTCATCGATACCAAGGACGTCCCCCATATAGATGAGACCCCGCTCCAACTCCCGTCTGAGGTCGATATATTGCTTAGCACTAAATTCTCTTAGAAGCTATAAAGTGTCCTCAGCTCAATTATTTCACTTCACCGTTTCATCACACAATGAAAGGTTACTGTAATCATTGGAAAAGTTGAAGTAATCATGACGTATCTCACTTAGGATCTGCTATATTATTGTGGCTACCTGTGAGGCTACAAGAGACATCCTTATAAGTTTAGTGAGGAGTCGAGACTAAAGCTTCCAATGTTTCGTATCCCCAGGTAAATGACGTTGAAGGGTCTACCAAATGAAATTGGCTACCACAAAGTGATATCTCAGTAAACACTTTATGTATTGACCGACCACATTCGGTAGCATACGTAACCATCTGCGAAAGTGTTCTGCTATGACCGCGCAGGAAGGACTTCCTGTGCGCGATCATCACTGGACATGAGTTCTGGGCCTCCCACGAGAACAACACGCACCACGCCTAGTGACTGCTTCGTGGCAACGATCCGCCAACTCAGCCGAAGCCCACGTTTTATGCTCGAAAGATTATGCTCTTGGTTTTTGGAACTGGCAAGGCATGCTTTTTGAGAACTGTTCGACAACAAGCAGACAATCAATGCCGACAACTACGACAGACAACATCGGAAATTGACCGCAGCAGTGCGAGAAAAGCGTTGAAACGACTTAGTGTCTTCCATCTCCAAAATAACTCTTGACTTCACATTGCAAAGTCGACTCGCCACATTTTGGAGAATCTGAGTTGGATCACAGTATCACATCCATCGTATAGCCATAGTACTGCTTCTTCAGATTCTATCTCTTCCACGCCCTGAAGCGGGATCTTCGGGAAAACGGATTAAAGTACTACAACCAGCTCAAAAGTGACCTCACCGATTTCTTCGGTCACCAGTCTCATTCTTTCTCGGAGAGAGGCGTCTAGTATTTGCTTAGCGAATGGTTGCTATCATTGATCAGGATAGTGGTTATACTGTTGAGTGATTGATTTGTTCAGATAAATAAAATGAATTAACAAAAGTGTCAAAAAAACGAAATGCGAAAGATATCAAGAGACAGCTCAATACACGTAGAAATATTCATGTATACGAGAAGGGGGCTTGCTGTACGTTATTCGTATCCTGCGTGTGATATTGAACGAAAGCCTCTAAAAGTGTACGGAAGTAACAAAACGTTGGAGACAGTTTCAGATTATGTTCAACAAATATGCTTCACGCTAAAAGAGTACGGGAAGTTATATTTGGTTTCGATGAATCATCAGGATGAGCAAAAAGTTCCAAAAATCCTTGAAAGTTTCACTTCTTGGCATTTTTGTGTTGTTTTATGCTGATAGTTTTGTATATATCTATCTGGGTTCATTAGTTTCAGCTCCAAAATGTCTACTGAACAGTGTGAATTGCGTGTGTTGATCCGCCGTCATTGGAGAAAACGTTAAACGATTCTTGAAGCCGTCAATGAGATCAACGAGAGTTGAGGTGCTGATACGGCGGCAAAGTCGACTGTGGGAAGATGACTCAAACGATTCAAAAAAGGCAGTTTTGATCGTGAAGACATGCCTCGTTCTGATCGGCCATCGCTTTCGGATGAAAGTGACTTACAGGCCGCTTTGGATACTAACCTTCATCGAGCACTCGTGATTTGGCTGAAGAGCTTTGTGCTTCGCAGTAGACCGTTTTCAACATGTTTCACCAATTTTACTTTGTCCACAAGAAGCCTCGTGCGGATCAGCATGAGATTTATCCGACTATGGTCTCTTCTATCGATACAACATCTTTCGAATTTTGTCAATTTGAATTATTTAATGAAGTTGAAGAAGCATGTCAAGAGTTTCTCGATCTGAAGGAGACAGAATGGTGTTTTGAGCAGATCTGGATTCATGTAGCAAGATGGCAGAAAGTAGTGGGCAATGGTGGTCTGTACTCTGGAAAATAGTTATTGTTGCCTTTGTTTTTGCTCTGCGCAGAAAAGCAAAATCTTCGAAAAATTCCTAAGTTTTGCCCAGCCATAGTACTTATGAGTACCTCTTATGAGAAATAGTAAAAATGTGCTTTTTCATGTTCTTCTATGAAAGCGAGATCAATGAACAAATCTAGATTGTAATCGGAAGCATTCCCAATGCGCGCGAGTCACTTGATAAACTGTATTGGCAGTGGTCCATTCTCAAAAATATGCCTATCTATGAAAAACGGTTCTTACTAAAATGCTCTTCGATTTTCAGATGACACAAGGATTTCCTCTGAATTTTCTTGAGTAACTATAACTGTAGTTGAGCAGATTAACATTGTCTCTATAGTTTCAAAGTAAGATTCCCTTCAGATGTCAGTAAAACCTTGGTAGAGAGGATCGGAAAGTATTTTTAGTTCTTTGAATCTGCGTTTATTTTCTAAAAAATAAAACTCAGTGTCTCTGTTAGCATAATGTGCGCTTAAGTCAAAATTATGTAATACGCGTCAAATATCTAAAATTATGTAATACGTGTCAAATATCTAATGCTTTTCCTATAGCTCTTTATTTCTACGGCTCGTGTATCGAAGAATTCGTTTTTGTCAGAGCCACATTGATTCGAGCCAAGTGTCGACAGCAGTTGTTCTTCTTGTGATGTAGGCTTTCTTAGCTCTCACATCAAGATGAGTCGACTAGAATGGATCACCGACGAATTTTTGCGCCAAATGCGATGTCTTTTATCGACGGAAAAGTGGTAGCGGAGCGGTGGACCGAGTGGTGCAGTGATAGCACGCGTCTTGGTATGGATGAATCGCGCGTTCAGCTCCCGCCTTGAGTCGAAAAGTTTTGCATATCATTTAGCATCCTTGGATCTCCAGTGCTTGATGTGATTTCTTTCGCTGAATTTGCCATTAGAATAACTTTCGAAAAATAGGCAACTTTTGCATGGCTAGTAAGCATAGGCATAAAGATGTTGACAATATGAACATTGTATTTGGTTCAGGGTAGTGGATAAAAAGTAGGTACCAGTTCCTAAATTATATGATCGAAATGGGTAGGTTGAATAAGGAGAGAACCTTTTGTTATTGTTGTTATCCATGTGAAGATGTCCGTCAAGGCAGATCTACGCAAAACATTTTGAAAACTGATCCATGCATCGACTGGTTTTGAAACCTTACAATAAACATTCGAAGTAGTTGAAAAAAATGTTTAGAGTCTAAGCGAGTCAATACGCCAGGGCCATACTCCGGTATTTCGGAGGTATCGCCCTCCTCGCCAGTGACCCACGTCCAACATTAAGCCCTCCGTTGTAGCAAGGAAAGAGGGTATGTGTATGTGGTGATGGCATAGTGTACAATGACACTGGTCCATCACCACCTCTCAGTCGATGGATCTCGGCTGGTAGAACAATTTGATCCATGCATCGACTGTTCCTAAAACCTCGCAATAAACATTCAAAATAATTTCAAAAAAATGTTCAAAGCTTAAAGTGGGTCACTGACGAGCAGGACGATACCTCCGAAACACCGGTATATGGCTCTGGCGTATCAACGTCGCTTAGACTTTGAACATTCTTTATTGAACTTATTTTGTAAACTAATGGAAGAGCTTGCCGTAATTAAAACAATTATTTCAATATCTTAGATGTGAGATGAGTAGGTAAAAGAGCTGAAACTGAAGGCTGAAGGATTAGATCAAAGCTTAAAGAAATCGGTGATATGAGATGAGTCCCGCTTTCTATTTCGTCCAAAAACGGTCCCGTTCTTCATCGGATTTTGGACATATTGAGTCATACGGCAATCTATGACGCTTCACAGAGGATGGAACAACGATAGGCCTTTGAAACAATATCAAAGTTGTTTGTATACCATGTGATGGTTAAGATGACTATTTTATAGTCTATATCTGGTACCGTATTTTCTCGACTTTGACTACTTAAGATGGAGCAGTAGTCTGGAAATTGACAAAATGCAACAAGAATTGCAATATATCCAACCGTCATTCGTTCCTGTTCTATTAAAACCTAACCGCAGCGCAATCAGCATCGTGAAAGTTGGAGGGACGGAGAATTCAAAACTGCCTTATCCACAATACTCCCCAGACTTTCCATCAACAGACAAAAATTCCCTTAAACACCTCAGATATTGCTCTAAGGGAAAAGTATTCAATAATGTAATCGGTTCTGGAATGGCATCCAGACGACTTCCTTGGATTATAGAAGCAATTTTACCGTGCTAAATCCGAACAAACCAGCTTTTTCAGCATAATTAGATGCGGCAACGTACTCGTCTTCATGATTCGCTTTAAAGCGGTTAATGAGGCTTGCAACGAATTTGAGCATACTTATGTTATGCCAAAAATATTAATTGAAACTCGCTCCCAGATAAACATCAAGAGGTATTTTCTATTTAATATAGCTTTTGTGTAGCAAAAGCTACTTTGTGTCAGATGTTAATATCCACGTAACGACTTCAAGACGAGCTTGAGTAGACGTCGTCAAACGCTCATCACCAGTAGGTTTTGATGAGTCTTTGTTTGAACAAGCAAGACGGAAAGGAATTTGTGCGCTTAGATGACAAAATTCACTTAGAGCGAAAGAATTTCTGGAGAGAAAAACAGAACAGAACCCTTGCGTTTCCGTGATTTCATTCTGAAAGTAAAGTGGAGTTAGTATGTTGTCTGTGAGTCATTGACGTCAAGTCAACCATTTCGCTATAATCGGATTAGATAAGAAAATTATGGCTAACAGGACTGTAAAGCAGCAACTCTTACCAGTCCGTAATGCTACCGAATATTCCAG
The DNA here is from genome assembly GCA_019055375.1 of Parelaphostrongylus tenuis. Lineage (NCBI taxonomy): Eukaryota > Metazoa > Nematoda > Chromadorea > Rhabditida > Metastrongylidae > Parelaphostrongylus > Parelaphostrongylus tenuis. The sequence goes on along the minus strand of JAHQIW010002195.1, from coordinate 94,915 downwards.
ATATGTAGTACATGAAGCACAAAATGCATTGAATACAACGCATTTCACACCAAAGTAATGGCCGCTTATAATAATAATTCCTTACATTCAAGTTCACATTGTACACTATGAATTGGAGTGAGAACGTTTTGTATATACAGATCTTCTTTTGTAAGAATCGCCCTGTTTCGCAATGACAAGTCATCTGATGTCCAAGAAGACATGTTTATCATTTTTACTTCTAAGTTTTTTACATTTACGTTAAGCTCATATTCCAGACCCGAAGGTAATCAAACAAGCGCCATTTCGTCCGACAAAGCACGATTTTGCTATCCAATGTATCGCTGGCTTCCGCAACTGTTGCATCCATGTGTGAAAATAATAAATCATATTATATGCAAACTTTTTGTGGAATTTTTATTCCGAACATATTCAAAAATCGGAAGGACATATTGTAAAGTATGGTGCTTAGGTGAAGGATTTGGGCTGCCATCGTAAATCCATAAGATTCTTATCTTCTCAAATGTTCTGAAAAAGGAGAATTCCTCACAAATCGTGAAAAAAGTTACTCCGTTGTGAATATGTCAGCTCATTGCAGTTTCACATAATGGAATTAGAAAAAACAGCTATAAGCCCCAATATACGAAAACGGTGACTATTTCTGAATTCAGCCGCCTTTTTTCATTGAAAGAAAGGTATTTGATCTAATTTACGATGTCAGTTCTATGCAATCGACATTTTATACCCCTTAATGTTACTGGAACCCTCTGCATCATGCTAGCTGTCTAATGGTTGCTCATTATCAAATGTAACGAATCAGAATGAAGTCCGACAGCTGATGTAGAACAAAATTCTCCAAATTATTCACTTTCGTTGAAAACCGAACGACTAGGATTATGGTAGAGATGAGCAACATCTCTCCTATATATCACTTTTTAACCAGAACAAAGTACCCACCACGGATTGATTTCATAATTCACATGTCTACCGAATGATAACTGATCATAACGACAATTCAATGAATCCTTCTTGAGCAGACACAATATTTTCAATACAAAATTTCTTGAATACTGTGTAACCCTGTTGCGGTTTTTCTTCAGCAAAGTCCGGAAATGTCAAATTGATCCTCAGTCCACTCAGTCAAACACCATCATAACATATGAAATAAAATCTCATGCACAAATTTCGATTGTGCGGAAGACAGTTTTTTTTTGTGCACTCATTGTTTTGCTCTTTATAAGTCTTTCAGCTGTTGATAAAGACCAGCTGCAGTGAGTCTTAGCTGGGTGAAGACAAATCACTTTGAGAGTTTAAAGCGCTGATATTTTTGATTCTTGTGCAAGCAAATGACTTTTACTTCATACCGTCTCCGTTATGCGCTCCGTTACCTGTGTATCCGCTGCACTGTTTAATGAGATCTGATAATTTCTCTCATACTTCAATACAGCTCAATCATTTCGTTGATTGAGCAAAGCCCTTTTTACAACTTTTTGATTGAACTACTCTAGATAGCGTTACTTTGCACAAGAACGTTTCGCGCTTTCACCCTGGGAATTCTGGGTGTTTTCTGATGTGGTAATATGAAAGCCTTTCCAAGCGCACGATTAGAGTGCATTGATGCGGTAAACGTATCAAACACAGGTGTTGTTTTTAGGCTGTCAGTCAGTAGATTTGTGCTCATGTTGAAAGACAACCGACGTTCGCATTTTGTTTGTAATGTGCAATCGAGTCATAGGCGGTAAGGCCTTCCATGCCAAGGCAGCATGACCGTGTTTGGTTAGGGAGTTAGAGCGATTAGTCAGTAATACCTTCCCCAGCCCAAACGAGCGCCATCGTCGGGTCAAGCAGTGTTGCGTCGTTAGAGATTAGTAATAGAAGTTTTGTGATTTACAACAAACTTACAACGAGCAGCTAAGCTTCTTTTCTAATCTCAAGAAGAAAAGCAAAAGTGTTTAAGGTCCAGTTTATTTACTTATTGAAGAAGAGTATCGCAGCTAATTTCCTTTTTTGAATTCCAGCTTCCTCTAATCAATCCACAATTGACTTTCTAGTATTCACTGACAAGTGCCAGAAGACCACATATGAGAAACAAAAATCCAAAATTATAATAATCAACCTGAATTGTGAGTTGTTGGACATTAGGTAAATATGAGTGCCCATTTTCAAAATCAAATCAATCGATTTCACCAAGACTATCCTGCGAATAGTATGTGTCATTATTTTTTTTTTGTATTGTAGCATCATATAAGTTTTTTATAATCATATGATATCGTAGAACACTGTAAAATAGCGGTAAATATCAAATAGTATAATTTTTTGGTTTAATTTACAAAGAGAGTTGAACGAATAAAGACTTCTGCTGCTGAATTAATAGCGAGCAAGCTTCCGTACTAAATATATCAAGCTTCTCACGCAGCATGAGAGCAACGACTTCGTATAAGAAAACAAGCTTCAGTACTAAGTATACTGAGCTTCTCAGTAGCATAAGACCAACAACATTGATTATTTTGTTTGCTCACTTCTCTTTTCTTGTACGTATTTTGCAAATTATAACAGACATGGGCGCAATTTTACGAAATCACTGTGGACGGGGTTAGTAACTGATTTCTTTGTGTCCCGATTCATGTCAGAATCCAGAACAGACATGTTGTGCTTCTCACCCACGAACCAGCTATTGCGAAGGTCATCGTGACCATAAACGCAAGGCGATTAATTACGGTAATACCAAACAAATCACATATCCTTTCTATGTGTGGTTTACGGCGGTTGTCCATATTCAAATCTACCAGCTTACATTTACACTATAGTGTCTATCGCATCAGAACACTGAATTACTCCAAATTCAAGAAGTAATCCAGCAAAATATTAGAGTATCTCTGTTAGTCATCTAATGATGCTTTAAATCAAGTTAGTAACTTCAGTAAATCAAAACTGAAACAAAATTCAAGGTTCCATCTTTGTGCGATTATTATTATTATTATTTTCATCTAGTTTTACCTTTTTTCGGTTACCGTTGTTGCTGTTTACTTTCGTCTACTTAGAATGCTTGCCATTTTTTAACGAATTAAATAATATGAACAGAAACGAAAATTTTTCTGTACATCCAAGTTAAACTTGGCCAAGAATGATACTGTAGTACGCAACTTAAGCATTTTCAGTATGACCTTTGTGTGCAAACAATCGTTTCCATCTAAAAATCCACCAGTTTAAGGATCGTAGAACGACTACATACGATGCCTATTTTATGTTCTTCAGTCGATCATAAAGCTTCTATAAAGGTACAGTATGCTCTTTTTCTTTTGATGTGCATCGGAAACGTCATCTACGACGAAATTAATGAATGCAGAAAGACTCGGGGTGGGATCTTATAATGAACAATTAAAATTATTTGTTTTCCATTTCGAAACTTAAGAAGCCACAGGAATGAGAGGTCACAATGTTTAAACACTCTACGTTAGCTCTACACTCTTCCTAACACAGTTCTTTAGTCAAAATGTTTGAGTATTATCCATAATTTATAACGTCACTAATTTTCATGGTTATCATAAGAAATACTTGGTAGTTTTTAACAATATTGTTCTTCCGAGTGATATTAGGAACGAACAACTTCTTTCTAAGTTGTCGACTCAATTAGTGTTCTAATACTCAAGGTTTGAAGTAAGCAGTAAGCCTTGACCATCGACTCCTCCAGAATTAAGTAGGGATTATTTCAAAAATCCAATCATTTGGAAAATTGAATTTGTACAAATTAATATTGATCTCGTAATATTTTAGAGTGTCCTATACGTATGGCTCAATGAAGTTTTCATTTGGAAGGCATCGTTATTTCTAAGGATTTTGATTGTTCAATTTATGCTTTGTAAAGAAATTGCACAATATGAGCGAACTTAGGATCGCTAAACGTCTTTGTGCACTTTGTGGTAGAGATTCAGGTGGGTCCAATCGGTGATTTTCGAATTAAACGAAAGGTGGTCGACCGGAGCCGGAAAGTGGTTGCGGAAGCAGCGATTGCGAAAAGAATTACGGTTCAGTGCTCGGTGAAAAAGTCATAAATCATCACAACTCATCGGTTCTTTGAAGCCAGCATTTTCCTTTACCTAAGTGCCTACTCTACTTAAAAGTTAGCGATGAGCTCTGCTCTGTTGTTATTGTTGTTTTTCATTAAATGCAGAGGCCATGCAGTAGCGTCAGGCTCCAGTGAGCTTGCAGGTGAAAAGCTGCAAGTTAGTACAAGTTCGCAATAAGATATGGATGTGGTTCGTCATCGAACGAACTGCTGACACTACCCTTTTAACGCCATTGCACTTGCGAGTTTTTTCTCGTATCATTTCGAACATCTTCTAGTCGAATTATTTGAGTAAATTTTCGCTCCATGTTGCGTCAACGTCATTGCTGTGGACTAATGTGGAGCCATAATCGAGCATTGTTCTGGAGCTTAATTATCATCATCGTAAAAGCATATTCACAACATCATCTAACCAACGGCGATCGAATATAATCGATTTGATTAGTGACATGTGTGCATTGTACGGTGGGTGACCGATTTCGGACGATGATAGTACTCAAGTCGGCATAGTTCTGCTGCTTCGACGTAGACGACGACGTACAGTCACAGAACGGCTTTGATCCGACATATGTTAATGATCGCATGCTGATACTAACCACAAAACCTCAGCCGACCCGCACACATATTGCTCTATGACACTCGTCGTGGATCACCGTTAATGTTTACATTTCTTCGTTTCGTCTCACAGATGCCACAAAACTCTGTGTCAGCCCTTTTATTCAGTTAGCCGAAGTAATAAACAATAACCACCAAATAGTAAAGTACTTATTCTGGATACTCATAATTCGAATTTTAGTTCAGAAGTTCGTTCTCAGCACAAGCTTGTTGATGAAGCCTGCCATTTGAATAAAAATGTCTTCGAGTCTTGTAGTAATGTTTAAAAACGGGATATCGAAGTATTTTTTTTCTATCAACCATCTCATGGCAAAATGATTATTTTATCCAACATTTTTCATAGTGATCCCTTCATATCTTTCCCCCTTTCCTTTTAATCATTCGCCATGTATTTTAAGAGAATTCCGTTTCTGTCCGCATTCTTTTCTTAACGGCGCCTTCTTGTTTCTATTCGAAAAGTTAGTTTACACAGATTTACTAAATAACCATTAGTGGCAACCTATGCCTGGTTATGCTTCAGAGCAAGGGAGGAAGCAGGCAAAACCAACGAAAAAGATTTTGAGTGGAATGAATTTGGCAAGAAAAACAGTTGTTCAGGCAATACCGTCTTTGATCAAAGGCAACATTTGCCCAAGTCAAAAATTCAAACATCATATCGTTTCTCTCTTTTTCAGACCTAATTCCCTGCCCTTTGTGCTGTACATTCAAGATGAACTGGATGATTGAGATAGAGAAGAGCAAAGCATCATCTCCCCTTTGTTCGTGCATGTTTTCGGCTTATCTACGTTCCCATATATTTATTCTCACTGGTGTCAGTTGTGTGTCATGACCGCTTAAGCTTTAAAGCTTACCGCCTGCTTTGCCATCCGTAGTGCAAATTCTCGCGCATCATCTTTTGAATTCGTTTTGTGATGATGTCGTGAAATATTTGCTATTTCATCTTTCCTACTATAACCATCACCATCTTCTGTTATATAATTACAGCGATAAAAGATTTCTTGAAACTGAGCTTTGAAGAATTCTTAAGCAGAAGAAGACACACTGGTGATAAGACCGTTTCTCTTGAGATTAAGTAATGATTTTGTTATCCACTCAGTTCTAGGAAAACAACGCCGATTATCGAATATAACGAGGTTCACTAGTCTAGCAAGAACTTATAGAATAACTTGAAATGAGCAAGAGGACAAAAAAATTTGGTGAAAATTATGCGATCGCCACAAAGTTTTGTTGACATTTTATCTGAGAGAGTTGAATGAGTTTCTATTAATACAATAGCACAGAATGTTACCGATCGACTTCATCGCATCACTGCATTTACTTATTTTCACGAATTGCTGTCCAGTTCGTCTTTTTTCATTTCCCTGTCTAGGAAAGAAAAAAAAAAGTCCAATATCACATGACGAGTGCAATAATTCCAGAATCATATATGTCCCTAATAGAACCCGGTCGATGTGCAAAGTGTGTCACCTTAAAGGATGAGCTAGGCTTAATTTGATAGGGCCGTATTTAGACAGAGCTTAGCGAACAACCGGTTTAACACTTTCCCTACAGAGTACGGTAGGTTGTGTGGGCATCCAGGGAGTATCGATAAATCACAAAGATTTTTCTCTCCTGTTTGTATGAAATAACTGAAGTACATAAAGTAAGAAACACAGTAAAACGCTTTTTTTCAAATTCAAGAGTACTCAAAAATTCGTTTTATCTATAGCATTGCCTCACGTTGTGCGACAAAATTATTTCACTATGTACTCCCTCGTAGGATTTTGCTTTATTTCAAATGATAAAAAGGAAATTAGTGCAAGTGCTATAGTAGGTAAGATAAATGTGAAGAAGAAATGCTGAATGTTTTTCGTATCAATGTTGCAACACTCTTCTTTCTTTCAGTTCTTGCCGCCCAGGCATTGTTTCGTAGAGTAGTTGTCATTCGATCCACCGTTACTTCTCAGTTTATATCAGCCCTTAGTTTTACAACCCTATCTATCCAAATGTTATCGAATGTGTTCTCAAGACGGATTAGTAATTTATGTCCTTACTTTGCCAAACTCATATTAGCCATTGATTCGTGAATCCTTTTGCGTTTTTATTTGATTCAATCATTAACTTGTTAAAAAAAACTCTGTACATCGGAATGATGATGGCATTTTTGGTAGGCGCGTTTAAGCAAAACGGGTGACTAAGTGTCGAATAGATCTCGATTTGATTAAGCTTCAATTTAATGCTAAAACTTTGTGTGTCCTCTTGTGCCGAGTAGTTCGTTTAACTTTGCTGTTGCATCGCAGTAATTTCCTTCCTTATGAGCCTTGAAAGGCATAACTAACACTTTTGCTAGATTGTTTTTATACTGAAATGATGATGTAGCATTGTGTTAGCAACGAAACGTATGGTGTTGGTTTGAGAGTGTCGTCTGGACGCCCTTCACTTAATCTGGTAATCAACTGCTTGGTTCTCTTCCTAAGCGCTGCCTACCTTCTTATCACTTTAATACACAACGTCTCCACTCAATTATTGCTACTGCACTACGAAGCAAACGTGAGCTTTCAACTATCGTTATAATTAAACAAAAAAAATTATTCAGTATGGTAAACTATCAGTGATTGTTTGATTTCAGATTACGTATTTTTAGCCAAAATCCCAATTTTACTTTTTTCAACATTTTTATGGCTTCAGTCAACCAAACTAAGAATTTCTCGTTCAAGTAGTTCGTTGGTAGCCATTTTTTTCAATTCGGGAACTTACTTCAGTAATTCTAAGCGACGGAAAAATTTTTCGCCGGCACCACTTCATACCGAATGAAGTATTCAGGAAATCTGTGTCAACTCGATTATTTATCTTGACATAGCCAGGAACAAGTCGCTTCAGTTATAAGTTAGACTCGACCCTAGACATTTTTTCATGAAAGGTAGCTGGTTTTTCAACTTCCTAGAAGCATCGAGACGATTCATCTATTTCCTTTCCATTTATTTATGGTTTATTTCTGTACTTTATTTGAGGAAAAGAGATATTTGCTGTTAACTATCCACTATATTACCAGTAGTATCCTAGAGGCTACAGTATACCCAATAGATGGGCGGGACCAAGCCACTGCAGCGGCACACCACAGAACTCACCGACCACTAAACGCATCAACACGTGCAGATAGATTCCCTTAGCATCTCATATCCACATACTTAACGAATGAATTGCATTGCCTATCTGGCTTTCACCTTGCCGCTGGTCGGTCACTTCTCATACGCAGCATGATTTCTCATAACCCCGTATGTTACTCATTACCTAAGCTCCCTCAGCGGAAGGCGAGTCTTTCTTGAGCTTGCAATTCCAAAGCTTTACCAAGGTTTTCTTCAAGATCTGTCTTCTTTGCCATTATTCCTTCGATTTTCCCTTTATTCACTCGTCACACTTTGTCGTATCGCATTCGGCTGAACATTGACGCATCACTGACAGCGGTACGTTTTCATCACAACAGAAGCTCGCAAAAATTTATTTTTAACGATCATACAGTGTTTATAAGGGGTTCTTATCAAGAACTTCCATCAAAGCGTGCCGCTCTGTAATAAAAACGAACTCGGCTTTTATGGGCTACACATTACGTTCCTGATTTGGTCAGCCAACCACTGCCCGAGTTTCTACGCCTTTTTTGCTGCTTCTCCTGTTGATACTCCTAGCTTACACACTTTTGCTCGGTTAAGAATCCATATGTGTGTGTGTGTGTGTGAGTGTGTATGCGTGTGATTGCTAGCACCATTTCGTCACGTACAAAGGCAAACACACGCATTGGTGTCGATTACTGTAGAAAAGTGATCGGAGAGACTGTTCTTCAGGCGATGTCCCGGTAGTCATTGAAGCGGTCACGACATCCGATTAAACGCGACTCGTGAACTTCTGACACATTCATTTTTTCGGGTTTATCTTCGATCTAGTGAAGATCTCTGATCAGTGTCTTCATCGACGCATATTTGCTAACTTGTAACAACCTGTATTCTTAACAATGTTAACTTGTGAAAGTATAGATAAGATATAATATCAATTTTGAGTGATTTCATTCTTTCTTCGGTATGACCAATAGCGTCTCTCACACATTCTATTTCATGCTGCTCTAAAACTGTATTGAACTGGTGAGTGATCTTTTACATCAAGATTTCACAACACGGCGTTAGACGTTGAACATTACTGTTGATTTGGACTAGATTTTTGCTAATAACGATAACCTCGTCGGCAGTTCTCATAAGTTGCTTGAGCAAGTGTGGTCGATTTCAGATGTTGCCCACGTTTGTTCCACCACAAAGAGAGCAGTCGATCTTTCCACGACCACCGAATGATGAATTTCTTCGCTACTGGCAAGTCTACCAACAGCACCTCTATCATATGCTTTGCAGTATCAATATACAGGTTAAGGATTTTCAATAACTTACGCCACTATATGGAAATCGCTCGCATATCATTTCTGTAACGCTAGCTTTACCTTCTTTTCGAAACAATGTAATCAACGGTGATAGTTGGCCTCACTGCAGAGGTTCCAGAAGAAAAAATTTTAATCTGAAACCCCTTTACTCTAAATCTTTAGGCTTCTATAACAATAACAAACTTGGCATTCTACAAAAAAAGGCATCAAGCACGACAAGTACGAACAAAAACCTAATAATTGCAGAGCGCAAACGCTCGACTAAAGGCCTTCCCTTCACCAGAATCGTCTGAGGGAACGTCAAACGAGTCGTCGACGGAGAAAAAGAAATTCGATTTCACACATTTAGCTGAGTCGATTGAATTCGAAGAACGTGAAAAAGCCAAGGTGCAACCGGTCGTCCGGTCCCATCAGTTATCCCTTGTATCCATAGAGTCTTCTCTTTTTGCGAGTCATAGTGAACTGGTGTTTCAGACCGAGACCACAACACCACCTCGTCAGTTCGCCCCGGTTGCCGCTTCACCATACGGTCGGCCACCGTGGTAAATTTTCCTACTGAGTCAATGCTCGATGTAAACATGATTAAGCAAAGCTTTTCAGACCACTGAGTAAGAGATATGCGTTCATTCAGGTTTCTTCTGCCTGGAAGAGGTCGCGGTAATGGCAAGTCAAATCGTCCGAAGAAAGAGTTCATTTGCAAGTACTGCAATAGACATTTTACCAAATCCTACAATCTTCTCATTCACGAACGGTAAGCAATGTATTTGTAGTTATATGAGGAACCATATTATTCACATTTGCGAAGATTTCTTTTCAGAATAATGGTTAAAATAAAGTACATGATTTATGGAACTTAAAACCTGCCGTATCTTTACGCAATCTTTCAAAATTTTTGTATCAGAACTCCTATTTGAAGTAACGGACTGATTTGCTGCTGGGTGTCGTCGAAAACAACAGTGGCCCTCATATGCGCTGTTGATGTTGGCGACTAGTGCAAGCTCACTCAACACATATAAAAACTTTAGGTAGCAATTATGCAAAAGCCACTCTATAGTAACTTATATTTGCTATCCTTTAAAAAGACAAGTCAAAGATCCTTCCTCACGTTTCTAAAGTTCTCGAATAGTCAAGTCCTCAACTTTCAAGCAACTCATTAGGAAAAACCGTAGAGGCGTCACTGAGTGACAAAAGAAGCATAATAAGTAGTGGAACAGCTATAAAATAAATGCCATGCACTCCCAGCACAGATTTATCAAATGCGACACAGAAATCAACAATTCCCTCGAGATGATAGGAAAAACAAATTTAAGCTATAATTCCTACTTGATTGTTGAGATTATTATAGGCTCATACTGTATTTCGCTTTCATTCGTCATATTTGTATTACCTTTGTAAGCTTGCAAAAAAGAGTAGGTTTTGCTCGGTTTCGAAATATTTTGCTTTAGTACTCATACGGATGAACGCCCGTACTCGTGCGATACTTGCGGCAAAGCGTTCAGGCGTCAGGATCATCTTAGAGACCACAAGTGAGTTGTTAGGATAGCGATTTATCCATTCATGTTTTTCATTCAGAAGCGTTATTGCCGCTTCAGGTTCATACACTCAAAAGAAAAGCCGTTCAAATGTGACGTTTGCGGTAAAGGCTTTTGTCAATCACGTACGCTGCAAGTCCATCGTGCTGCTCACGCCGAATGTGCTAGTGGTCACGACGCAGCTGATCAAGTGCGTAGTTAATAGTTCGTGCTTCAGTTAAGCGAGCCTCTATATATTGACGGTGAAGTGAAGCCTTTTATTTCATATTCTAAAAATCTCTTGTTATTACGGGCTCTACGTGGCCTTGATAGAAAATCACAAGGTAATATCGATTCTTTCTTACTACTTATTCAAAGGCTTCTGACTTCAATGAGGAACGAATTCCCTAGGATTGATATCAGTTATATCAGTTTTTACCTAGATAATTCACGAATTTCCAAATCCGACCTTATGAAACTTTTTACTTGTTATTGCCACATTCAAAACTATGATTCTTCATTGTAAAAAGTGCCTATTATCACTGGTTTTGGTGAGAACGTAATAACGAGTGGCAGGAGAGGCCCTACCCTGACACCGGCTTGCTATTAGGTGAGATCCCAATGAAAAATTCAAATTTTCCAATCAACTCGGGTCGGTCTTGATATTTAGCTATGCACACTGGATTATGACATGGTGAAGCATTTTATAACCACTATAGGCGGACAATCGCGTTGGAGCTCAATATATGCCTTTCGAACTTCTCTTGCATAGCGCTTTTTATCACCTTAGTCAAATTTCGTCTTTCAAGAAGATCTCTTCCTTTAAAAAAAAATTATTTCAGGTCATGACTGTGTTTCCATCTGACGATGTGGAACCATTATTAACACCCGGTTCCACACCCGAATACAGTTCGCCTAGCCCAGTTTCGCGATATTCTTGATTTCACTTCTGCTATTGAACGTCTGTACCTCTGTTGACTAAATCCACATCTTTCTGTCTGTTCATTCAAATTGTTTCTCCTCATTATAGTTGTACAACTGCAAATCACTTGATGGTATTATGTATGCCTAAGCTATCATACCCCTTTCTGATTTCATAATGGACTGATAACTAGGAGGTGGCGGATTGTGTGTCAATACTTAAGATACAATTCGACCCCTGCGTTTGTTTGACAAGTAGACAGAGGTGTGATAGTGATCGTTAATGATGGTGATATCTCGATTTGTATGCTGGATTTGAACCGGACAGGGTAGTGCGAATGTGGGCAGAGCATAATATGATCCCGTTCCTATGTAATAGAATAAATACAATTGCTGCTTATTCTGAAGTGTTTCATCTCAAAATATGCATTTTATCTTTGCATTGTTGTTGTTGATAATCAATGACAATGTGACGTTATTTATATGTTTATTGCTAGAATGACGTGGATGTCAAATGAGGACGAGTTGCCTTGCTAGAGCTACGTTCCTCAGTTGCCTCCAATATATATCCAATATGTACTGTCTTCCTATCTTATTTATAAAAGAGCACCACTAGCGCCTTTTACTGTTTGCCTGCTTCTCTTTAGGTATACTGGATATGGGTGTCTATGTGTGTATGCGTGTGTGCTTGTGTTTATTCGTATATCTATGATGCTGGCTTAAAATCCGGGTTGCTAGTTGGAACAACCATTCTAAAGTGACGAAAAACAATGGGCAACTATATGTTCACAGACGCTTTCTACGCAGAGTTTCACTTTCGTAAGCAACGTGTCAAATAGTGTCATGTGATTCGACGATGATTTCATAGAATAAACATGTCTTTTTTGCTCCGATGCCATTTAAGTAAACATTAATCCATCGATATTCTTCGATTTGACATTTCAAGAAGGAATTCTCACAGTTGATTGCTAACTGCTGGTTAGTTACTATAGACTTTGTAAAGCGTCGAAAACAGATTTGAAAACTGCAATTCGGGTATTTGAAGCACGTTGAAGCCAGAATTATAGTCTTATGTGACTTCTGAGAACGATATCTGTGTCACATCTCATCGTGCTGCTCACCTGATAACTCGAGCGGGCTGCACTAAGTTCAAGATTTATTTTCGTTGCCATCCACTTCCCGCGTTGCTCCGTTCGCTCTGGGAACCTGATCAGGATCACAAATCTTATGCAATCGCTAGCATTTTGGTTTTTTTGGGAGATGATAGTTATGGACGCTTATCAGCGTTCATCGCAAGGGCGTATACGTATACTCACAGCTGATGGACTTTCCACGTATAGTTATGGAGCCTCGTTTTGGAAAGAATCTCAAACCATATCCCATGTACTTCCATTCGCCTAAATGCGCTTTTGTCAAACTCGTAATGCAGGCACGATCCGAAAGAATGGAATGAATGAGTCACATGTATGCGGAAGGTATAACTAAGTCTAGCAGTGCAAACACCGTGATCCAATACCCTAAGTACAGCTGCATGTGAGGACCAGTTCCGAGTAGCAGCTTTCAATCCTGATCCTTTCAACTTGAAAACGCTTCATACTCTTACGGCTGTTAATTGAGTCAACTGTAGGCCAACTGGTACGGATTGAAATCATGCGATGGAAGTGTCTGACCGGTGTAAGCCCATGAGAATCGAACTTTCTTATCAACATCATCTGAAGAATCATATTGACATTGTAAAAGCTCGTGCTAAATCCTTGAGACTTTGTCGAAGGTTAGTAAGCAAGTGCTGCTCAGTGAAGGATTAACTTCACAACTGGTGAGTTCGATGGTTTTGTGTTGGATTTATATCTCAATTTTTTTGTTTTGTCAAGCCATTCTATGAATACAGCATTATTCAAGACGACACTAGAGGCATTCTGCATGGATGCAATTTCCGCTCTACCACAGTTGTAATTGCTCGGCGTCCTTTAATCTTTCTTGGATAAACGTTCGAGGTGTGAATTGTAAAAAAGTGCTTGCTGAAAATTGTTAATGCTATCGACGGCTTTAGTGCCATTTCTGAAATAACTTATTCCTGAAATTCAAATTCGACCCAAATACGGCAAGTTTTGGGCTATTCAAATGCGATTAATTCTTGTTATCTTTCAAGGCCTAACTTCAAGATTTACAAACGTGGAGAAGTTCAGTTTTGTAGCTTATCATGTGCGATTTCAGTATAAACACATCAGTCAGGCACATATTCGTGAAGTGTTTTTGTTGATCATTATATATTTCAAAAAATAACCTGCCGACAAATCTTCACGCACGTGAATTGGTATTGTTCTAGTTGAATAAGCAAGTGAGACGCATCAAAGTTAGAAAATAGTTTGGAAATGTGAAGTACTCTTGAATGACATGGATAGTGTTCACATCAAAAGATGCCGAAATAATCTTTCCGTTATCTAGTTAATGTCATAGCCTTCATAAACCTCGTAACGTCACCACTTCGACAGAAACAATCGTAGGTCCTTAGATCGACAGCTGACTTGAAGGCTCCTTTTATACAGCTATTAGTTTTGATCGTATTGTCGTTACCGTTTTAGTTAGCAAATAAGTAAGATCTATATAGACTGGAAGGAGGAGGAAGCCTGAACATAGATTTTCAATTATTTCTAAATCTGTGGAATGGCCGACACTTCTGTCGGTGCTCGGAATTCCACACTGAGCTTTCGCATATAGATTATGAAGCTTCATAATTAATTATTACGAGACTAAGGTAATGTGGAAAGCTGGAATTCCTTATAATAGCTGAATAGAAATGGTCTGATTTCATGAGTGAAAGCTATTTGTTTTTTAAGCATTGAATCATAAACGGCATCTCAAATTTTATCTTTTATAGCTGCTTAATTTATTTTTCTCATGGCAGGATATGGTTCGAAATACGACCACAAGGACGCTAAGATACGAATCAAACTGTAATGAGGTGAGTTTGAACTTGCGACTAACCTGGGAGAGTTATAATCAAGGGCTTACTCGGCAAGGTCGGGCTATCGGCCCACGTCATGTTTCCGATTTGGCTCGTATCTTAACATTCCTGTGACTCAAAAAGATGTAGTGTGACATGGAAGTATTATTGGTATATCAGAATCACTCAAAGTAATGGCCTTCAACTCCATTAAAAGCTACTAACAGAAGTCAAACAAAAGCAACTTTGCACTGTTAACGTCTTAGAACGCTTCTAGGAAACATTAATTATGCTGCAGCTTGAGAAGAAACTTGTTTCCTGAAGTGGCGAAAACTTTCTTGCTTCTCCAGCTAGAGATGTAAGCTAGCTGTTAGCCATAGGATTGCCGTTCCCATGCGATTTTACCTCAATAGATGTGCTTTGGATGATGCCGCTTTGTTTCCCTTGCTAACGCATGTGCTCTTTTTCCATCGAAGGGCTTATAAGAAGTCGTATATGAGAACGCATCGTAGTCGATGCTGTTTGGCTGATTGAAAGCCGCTTGAAAACAGTTATGAAAGGAAATGACTCAATGGGAGAGCCACAATTCATCTATCTCTACCGCTTCGTCACAAATCATCTCAAATTACTTTGACAATAGTGAATGGTAAAAGATATTAGGATTAAGATACGCATAAGTTGCTTTTTTTTAAAGCAATCCCAGTCGTATCAGATATACAGCGCCATTAAAACCATAAGCTCAAGTGGCAAAGGGCGTTGTACGATCACTGCGACTTTGATTGATAAACCAATACCAAGCGCACAACTTGAAGAGTTCTATCGGCATATATATATTTATAAAAGTAAGCTGGTCTGGAAATAAGTTAGTGGGCAGATCTTTTGGAACTTCAAAACCTTATTATATCAGCTTCCAACTAATATTCAGCTTTTCATGATTTACTCCTTTCACGTTATTGTAAAACTGAAAACACTTGGAATTAACTTCGTTTAAAAACGAGATCTTTTCTCAAGAAATTAATCATTTCATTAAAAGTTATGTAAACAGATAGTGCCTTTAACATTTTTTAGAATGCTAAATTACTCGACGAATTGTCAGAAATGTATAAAATTTCTATAAACAGATAGGACGTGTAAATAAAGAGCCAAGATGAGTGGCAAGAACATTTTTGGAAGTTCATTTCTGCGGAGTAGTGTAAGACTTTTTCACGGAATTCAAAGAAAAATTCGAATTGCCTCAAATCGTTATAACGCTCCTTCTAAGTCGATTAGAGAGTCTTAATTGATTTCTATCATCTCCATTTACATTAGTCATCGAGCGACTTGACTAGGCAGTGGCTCTCTATCAATTGCCTAAAAAAAATCTAGACTAACAACGGAGTAAAGAAAACCCTTGCTTTCTTTAATGTCAACTCAGCACGTCTTCAAATTGCATCTAGTGTACTCCTCGATTTGCTTGTTACCTTTGACTGTATCAAAGTCCGAATACTGTCAGTATTGAAGCTGAAATGGAACGTAAACATAGAAATGATAGATAGATTCAGCACCGCAGAAATATCTAACAGATCATCTCAGTCAATCTCCATATCAAAATGATGGAAAGATCTTTTTGATTTCAAAGTTCCATTTCTTTTTAAATCCCATCTTCATATGAATAGAGTAATTTATCGCTACTAATAGGTTGTCTATCCTTTAGGTGAAGAAGGCCCCTGCAAATATTTATGAAAGGCGAATTGTGTGCCTAATTCAACAATGCAATTGCGAAAAAAAATTTTTTCAAAAGTAATAACTTCTCCAGCAATTTATCATTTCACGATGATTTCACGAAGCACTTGAGCTGATATTTGTTGGCACAATAAAACGGCTTTGAATGGGGACAACCGCCGTAAACGCGGCGCAACGGATAAGTAATTTGTCCAATATTACCGTAATCAGTAACGACATTTTTATGATCGGAATGACCCAGCGAGAAAAGACCAGGTAAAGCACTAAGAATAACTTATAGTATTATCTTTACAAAACTGTACAAAAAAAATTATTTGTTTATTAAGAAAAAATAACGCCAGAAGTGAATACCAAGATATTGTGGCCAACAAAAATTGGTTTTGTGTACTAAGTAATATTACCTTAAGTTAGGCACTGCATAATGTATCTTAACTTATCATCCAATCACAATATCAGCTTACCACTACCGCAAGATTTAGCAGAACATTTCTAAGAACGGTTGTTTGAAAGAAAATTTATCTGGGAGGATGTATATATTCAATTAACTTTGTTTAGCAAGTAGTTTTTATAGACAGAGCATAATCTCTGAAACTATATCGTATGTGCTGCAATTTTTGACAGGATTTTTTGAGCTAACTACTGTTTATACAGCTGAAGAAAGGCCAAACTCGGCTACCGAAAAATCAAGTGTGGTGCGCATGCCGGATAAGATAGAGATCTTTTCTGCTCCCAATTCATCCATCTTTTCAGTAGTGAATTTGAAGCGTCTGGTCGGGCTTTATGCTACAGAAAAAGTTTCTTCCGACTAAATGCTGCAATTTAGAGACATTACAATTCTTTGTATATTGTGTAGATATGTTGACTATAACGCACTGATTGAGCATATTCGTAAAGTGATTTTTCTCCTGTAACGTCAATTTCAAGAAATTGTAGGCAATGAATTAGGGTGCAGGTGATGCAATGTTTGGAGTTACCCCTCTAAAACACAATGGATCGCCAGCTGGTTCAATCCCGGAAAGATTTAGAAGTCTTTTATTTCAGGAAGTTTAGCAAGTCAGAGCCAAACTCTCTTGATAAGACAAATTTACTGATTCAAAATTTTGTTGGAGCCACCATGAGTTATTGTATTAGTCAGATATGCATTCATTCACCTCCGCGATACTTGATTTAGTCGAACTCAATCTCACAGGGATAAATCAAAGTTATAAGCTTAATCTTTTATCCTTCAAAAAGACCATTCGTTGATGAGATTTCAACTTTAGGAAGTATCTAGGAGTTATCCACTACAGAGGTTATCTCCGTCGCAATCCAACCACTGCTTCGAATATCGTCGGCTGTCGTAGAGAAGCCACTCTCACTTCGCACATAACAATGTGAGCATCAAGTAAACACACATAGTGGTGCCTTGGAATAGATCTGAGGCAGAAGTGATTGCTACTTTTCGTTCAAGACTCGGGGCACATTTGTCAGTTTTCAACTTTTCAACTGGGTATAAACGATCTCAGATTCGCGCCGTCAATCCACTCAGTTCTTGAATTTCAAATCAATTGTACATGTGCCAACACCAAAAAGACGCCTTTAAGTAATACTGAGTTAATTGCATAAGTTTCTTTTGTCGATTTTGCGCATCCTCAGAACTCTCATCTTTCTCATGATACTACTGATATATCGTTATACAGTATCCTTTGTGGTTGACGATGATTACCAAGTCGATTACAATGTGGTGCAATTTGGTTGGTTTTGCAAGTGTTACACGTCATAGTAAACCGACATCGTACAAAACGGTTTATAAAGTTTCTCCTTTTCACAAGAATATTGACTGTATAAAGCGAACACAGTTTAGGGTGAAAGATAGTGAAAATATTAGTGTGTGAAAACGAGTACATGGAGCAAAGTGTGTAAAAAGTAATAACTGTTCGAAACTATTCGTAGAAAGGTATTTTGTGTTTTAAATTTTATATTTTTTTGAATTCGGAGCTAAATTTCTGTGCTAATTACGCTGAATTAAATCCGTTCAGTCTCAGGTGTCCTTTGCAGAGGGCACAGATCGCGTGGTGGGGCTAATACAAGCGGCGGTAATTTGCATCTGAGCACTCTGTAAGGTAATTATGCGATCTTTTTTCGCAAACCGAGATTCTGAGAAAACATATATACCTAGGAGAATTGAGTGGCGGGCAAAGATACGACCTCAGACGGGAGCCGAACCCGTGTTTCATTCATACCGTTAACGCGTGATACCACTACACCACCGAGGCACATTTGCGCCACCACTCATTCTTCAACATCTCTATATTAGTTGCCAGCCACCAAGCTTAGCAGGTTTTGTCAGGTATGCAATTTCGCTTTATAAACCCAGTTGAGAAAACATAGTCATTATCAAACAATGGAATACCACAACAGAGATTCTTATAAAGGTTTTTCTGATATAAAAAGAACGTATAAGCGTCGAAAAATCTCCAATTTTGACGACGAACTTTACCCTCCCAAAAACGAAAATTTCAGCTATTTCATAGCATTTATCCTTTTTTATTCTAACTTTTGTAGGCTTGAAAAATATCAATTTTGATACCAAGCTGTGTTTGTGAAAGGACAATCATGATTTTACTAAGGAAAAAAACAATAACATTTTGTTTTCGGAGTGTGTTGTTTGAACTTGATAGCGGATTTTTCGGTATGACACAGTGAAATTTTATTTTTAAGCAAACTTTGTCTTTATGGAAAGGAATAGATTGCTATTGGGCAAATTCCTATAAACGCATTTTATTAGTGAAAACATCACCTAAATCTAGAAATTTTTCCTTGTTGATGCAAAAGCTACATTGTTGTGTAAACAACACATTTCTGACTCTTTCTTCATTATCCCTTTGCCAATGTGTGTAAATGTTATTCGAGAACACATTTTAGAATGAAAGACTCCTAGAAGAATCAGCCTTGATAGAGTATGCATTCATCTCTTAGAGGAGTTCTTTGAACAAAATACAGAGTACAATTATGTTCACATCAGAGTATAAAAGGACAATACGAAAAGTTATTGCTCATAATTCAATATAATAAAGCCTATTCTACAACGTCATACAACTCTCAGCTTCTATGGCTCACCAATAATAAGAAGTTTTCCGAATTTGCCATGAAGTGGCATCGTAATACAATGTGCAGAATCATTTTTGGTGAAGAAATCGTTCTTTTGTAACTGTTTTCCCACGCTTCAACTAAAAATAGCCTCAATGAAGTCTCTTCCATCACATCTACCATTGACCGGCGACTGAACTTTATTCAATGGCGTTTATGATTTGAATTTTATTAGAAAACTACTATATTGTCACTGTAACGCATGAGGCTCGCATCATCCGCCTCGCGATAAATCAACGTAGGCTCGAGGCGTTTGTGGCATAGAGCTCTCGGCATTGATCAATCCCTGAGGGATGCGCCATGCATACGTCTTCGGCCCACAACTTCATTTGAGATGAAATGCATATCTGACATTTACAATGACCCGCTATGGCCTCCCGCTGAGCAAAGTCAGTGTTGCTTAACCTCCTAGAGAAGTATGGGACCAGTCTGGTACCAATTTACCGACCCCGCAGGGATGAAGGTATCAGGTGAACCATGAGAGCGGGATCGAACCATCGATATGTGCGACGCAGAACACCTCTAACCACAAAGCGACATACGCTCCCGAAGGTTTAAGTTCTTACAATATGAAGAAAAGCAAAGAAAATTGATGAAAATTTCTCTTTTAAATTCTAACTATGACTCGTAACGGGACCCTAACTCACCTTCGGAACGTTGAATTGGAATACGGAGTTGTTGACTATTATGTGGTGCAACGATGAATTCAACACTTTCATGGTGTTGATGGGTGGCTTTAAAAATGGGAGATTTGGTAACAAACTATTGCAAATGATAGGGATCACTTGGAAACTTTCTTTGGAATTAATTCACATGCAAGATTTTTTCGTAGTTTGCGCAGGAGATGGGGGCACTCAAGAGATGGCTCCGGATTGGTTCCACATAGTTGGAAAGTCAACAATCTGGCACACGGATAGTGCTTCATTAGAAGGAAAAGCAGCATAGTCGTTGTTGCAAATCTGTTCTAGGCTTCTTTCATGCTACAAACACTCATCGTTTGCAATTCTTTTTGGATTCGTTACACGACATTAAAAGGAGGCTTTTCAAGCTAAGTGATAAATTTCAGGGCAGCAGTTGAACCGATATACACATCCTAAATAGTTTCTGATTGAAATTTTTACCGAAAGGAGATCATGGTTTATGGTGGCCTATAAGTTGCTTAATTCATTAACTTTAGAAGGATGGTAAAACTAATACACATAGAGTCAATCACTAGATTAAACTTGTAGATCAAGCTTACGCTTTTAGCAAAAACTGGTCAATAAGATAATTTCCGAAATTGCTTATTCATGTATGGCCAGCGCTGTATGAGTTGATCACTCGAGCTGCAAGGCTTTACCTCATCTGTGCACTCGTTGGACCCCACGCCACCTTACTCGTACTTTTCGATAGAAACGCGGCAATAACTTCTTGAAGAAGTCATCTTTAACTGTACCACTCGTAAAAACACCTTCCAAGAAATTTTATGCTTGCGAAGGTTAATAATTCGCGGTGTAGAATGAATTACTTTGCATTTCTTCAGTAAAGTCGTGTACATTGTAGTAGTCCTTAATTCTAGTGTGTGAGAGCGCACAATGAATCAGACTATGGCTTGTAAAGCTCGCAGCTGGCAATCCAAATAGCTTTGGGATTAGAATGAGAAATTACAAACATTGCATGTCTGCAATAACATGGAGAGCATATTGCTGGAGACGCTGACTTTTCTCTCAATATCCTTTGATCACGTCTGCATATGGGCAACTACTAATTCACTGTATCCTTAACAAATAGACATGAAGTTCATCTCACACTATCCATTCACGGTAACTAATGCTCGAACGCTTTCACTTTCCTCGCATCCGAGGAATATATTACTTTTACGCTGTGGACTGATGGTGCGCCTCGGGATCAACTAACCGCTATAAAACTTTAGAAATTCATTGAATCGCGATCACTGTGGTTAAGTCTTGACTTTGTGCACGTGGATGTCAACATTTATATGATACTGTGCTAACTACATTTTTTGTTTCTATTTTTTCTTCTAAAGAGTTCCATAAGCTGTGGACTAAGATGTCGAAAAATTTTTTTTCAAAATATAGTACGAGCTTTTTGATTTGTTTAAAATGTGGTCGTTTCCGTCTTTGCAAAATTGTAGATGAATTTCTCAATAAATACATTTTGAAAACTTCCCCAAAAATTTTTAGTTAGCAGTCAGATTACAATAAGTTCATACCAGTTTGAACGACACTCTCAATCTTGTTTAACATGTGGTCGTTTCTGTCGTTGCAAAATTCCCGAAGTTTGCAAATTCTCTTGAAATATTTGTCCAAACTCCGGCTTATCTCTAGGGATTTCATGCCTTTCGTTTTGAGTGTTTTCTTAAAACCACGCTCAAATTTCAACATATCTCGTAATAAACCTAAGAGAATTAAGTGGTGAGCAAAAAACATGGCCTCAGGCAAGAATCGAACCCGCGTTTCATCCATAGCGAGGACGCGTGCCATACCACTACACCACCGGGGCACATTTGCGCCAGCACTCATTTACCAACATCTATAGTTGGCTATCAGCCACTACCCTTTAACAGGTTCTGTCGCGTATGTGATTTCGCTTTATAAATGAGTGGACGCATTCCAAGAATTACCCTCGTGGGCTCTTAAATTTTTTTAGATGAGACCTATTCCACTAAATTAGTAGTATTTCTAAGTAGACATCATAGAGTGATTTGCCTGAGTACTTCACCGTTTTCTCTCAAGTAGATGAGTTGATAATAATCACCAAGGAAATATTGAAATTACCACCGATTTCAATGGTGTTCAAGGAAAAAGATCATATTTATTCTTAAATTCGATGTCGTTCCCACGTTAAAGTTGATAAAAGTTCCACTGAAAACATGATGTTTTTCAGTAAAATGAAGCACGTAAAGATAACATTTTATCAGACTTTATCACCATGTTATGGTGTCTACGATGCGATGTTGAGGCTGAAAAGGGGCCCAGAGTGTTTTTCAGTTCATTTATTAACATGCCCAATAGGAGAAGCCGGTCTAGAAGTGGAAGTGGAGGAGGTCGGTCCAGAAGTGGAAGTAGAAGGAGTCGGAGGAGCCGAACCCGCAGCAGTTACGTCCGATCACTGAGTCGACGCTCCCGTCGATGGCGCAGCCGGCGATCACGCCAATACAGCCGTCGTTCGCCAGCAAGTAAGTCTTTCCATAAATTTAAAATGCTGTCCGGTTCATCAAGATTGTCAATGTTAGATTAGAAAGAGTTATCAAACGATCATTCTTTGAGATCAATTTCCAGCAGTGAGAAAGACATGGATTTGTACTGCTCTGCTAATTTCTATCCAGTCGTATTAAGGTATGCTAAATGTCACTGTGGGTCATAAGTAAGCGGATTCCTTGTTTCCTTCGCTTACTGCGCTTAGGGAAATTTCATTGTTACTACCGAGTTCTCTGCCATACTGTGTCTCCCCAGAATTGCGCTTCATGTTTTACATATTCATGTAAAGAATACAATCTATTCCTTTTCAGAATCAAGTTAATAAAAGCTTCTGTTCTCAGCGAGACGTGGTAAAAGGCACCTAAGAGGGTCCCAAAGACGCCGATCAATTAGCCGGTAATCAAGGAGCAGACATTCCCACAGGAGATCAAGAGGAAAAAGAACTCGGTCGTGCCGTAGTGTTCGAGTTGGCCGAAGGTACGTGTTATAATCCGGATTTCTCCTTTAAAAGAGCCATATGGATGCCTTAGAATTTTTAATGGAATGACCTTTCACTGAGTAGTCACTGTGCTAATCTGCGTTTATTCAAGAAACCACAACGCGCTTGCGTTTTCTCGCCTCTGTTTGTTAATCAAATACTACCGTTTTCAGTTTTAGAGTCGGTCGCACGCAGCGCAGGAGACGGGCACATCCAGCTCGTCGTCGTAACGTCATGGGCTAATTCACTGGATAAAAGCTTGACATTGGAAGCCGGCACATGTCAAGCTCAACTAATACTCACCGCATCAATTGCGTCTGCTAATAAAAAGTTTTTCTATATTCTCCTGTAATGGTCAGAGTGAAAGCGAGAATTCCGCACCTAATACTCACTAGTTAGTAGTAGACTCAACTTTGCACGGCCGATAAGAACTCTGAAGTGATGTAATTTGGTTTTTGGTGAATAAAGTAATCCGCGGTATGTGTGTAGCATATAGGAAACAATTTATAACGTATCAAAATCTACGCATGCGTATACGCTTGCACACACTAGGTTCAATCCGCCCTCACAGGCAGGTCATATGGATTCTGGAAAGATTCCATTCGCCTTGCTTTCTTGAGACCGTCATTCACTGAGGTGGCCGGGGAAGCGTATGACTACCGAAAAAGGAAGACTTGTGTTAGTTTGAACGTGGTAAACAGTAATAAAGCGTGCATCACCTGTCACTTCAGTACAGTAGAGTCAGGCACACTCAAAACGTCAAATAAAAAAGCGCCATCAGTTTTGGAACAGCAGAGATCTTTTTTGTTTTTTGCAATCAATTTTTTTCGAGAACAACAGCTATTTCAAGTGTCAACAGTGCATTCGTGACTTGTTCACTAGTGCAAATGAAGGACGTAATGAGATGAATCTAAAAATGAATATTAGGAGATAGAGAGGTCTCTGTTACCGTCAAGATGACCCACAACCTCTACTTTCTGTGCTAATTATCGATGAATTTTGATATTTTTGACTGCCGACCGAAAGTTCTCTGCGTATTGTTATGTGCCACATTTTCTCGGCATGCAACAAGTATTTATCCTAATACTACTTGGGCACACTTGTTTAGTATGATTCAACACGCAGCTAGTTTTGCGTATGACTCAAACATGCGGAGAAGAAAATCATTTAGAATCTTACGTATGACTAAAAGCGACAGTTTCTTGTCTTTTTTCTTGGGTTTGAAGTCTAAACTTTGTCTTCAATATGGAGATCTGGATGTGATTTTTTGAGCCACAGACAGTAAGCGGATAAACAATATGAAAAGAGAAACGCATTGGTGGTTCAGGTTGAGGCTGAATGAGTAACGGTTTCCTAAAACATCACTTCGCTACTTTGTAAGCAGCATTCAAATTTGCTGCATAGATTGTCTTTGGCTCATTTTTTCTTAAAAAATTTTGTTTTTCCTTTAGTTCGGTAAATAGAGATAATACGTGGTGTGCGTAGAGAATATAGATGCAGTAAAAATACTAGAAATTTCGAATACTAGTTATCACAATGGCTGTCAGCTCAACTGGATTTATAAAGCGAAATCGCATACATGACCAAACCTGTTGGAGGTTGACTGCCGATAGCCAACATAGTGATGTAGAAGAATGAAAATAGGAGCAAATCTGCCTCGGTGGTGTAGTGGTAGAGTACGCGTCCCGCATAGGATGAAACACGGGTTGGATCCCGCCTAAGGCAGTGTTTTTGCTCACCACTCAATTTTCTTAGGTTTATATGAAACATCGTAACACTGCGAAGATGCAGTAAAAATATTAGAAATTGAGAATATCCCGTAATTATTATTTGAGTCAACATGTCATGTAGTCTGTTATAAGGGTTGACTTATTGAACCGATACATGTTTCAACCTTGACGGTCTCATCAGTCGGGCGGTACCCTTCGTCTTTAGCCAGTCCTCTCGGTGCGCTCAGTCCCCTATATTAAGAGTAGGCGACGAGGAGTATTTTACACTGTCTATCTAGTGAAATTATCTAGGGATTTTGTCGCTTCTAGAAAATCAGAATTCTGTGTTGAGAAAATGAGTAAAACTGTCTTCCATTCTCAAAATTGGGTAGATTAGAATGTATCTTTATTCACATAACAAAGCTGTGTTCCAATAAATTATAGTATTACAAGTTGCCCGTACAAAATCAACTGCTACTTTCATAATGATAATGGGTTATAGTAGAGCGACCTAGTTTTCTTAGTATCGCTTAACCTTATTTCGTTCAAAATAGGACATCATTTTTGAAGTAAACGACATTTGTTGGAACAACCGGGAAAATACTCTTTTTGCTAAAAATTTCCCTATACGTGTATACCCATCTTAAGATGTTACAGTCATCCTCTACCACGAATTGTAAATATTGATGATTATTGCTTGGAAGAAATGACGTTGCCATCTTTAATTATATGACAGGTACAAAAACAGTGACCACATATTTAATAGACATCATGCGTGAAAGAATGTTTGTCTAGTTCAGTGCACCGTTTTCGAGCGTTGTCGTCTATGTGAGCGATGTTTCCGCCGCGTTAGAAAAGAAGTGGATTGAGGGTCTTCGGAGCATTCGATAAAATTCGAAAAAGAAAATTGCCAATTTTGTTGACATCCGACGTAGTATGGCCATGGTGTGTCATGTAGATAAGCAATGAATTTCCTAAAATTTTCTTTGAGCGTTGAAAGAAGAAAAACTATGTTGAACTGTAAATTTTCTTACAATATTAGCACTATGTTATCTATGCAAGTCAAACATAATTCATCGTGCAGATGTTCCTTCTCAATGCTCTCACGCAAACATTTCTTAGCATACTTCTGGCGACGTGTGACTACCATCTATGCCCAGAGTTGTGTCCACACATTTTTAACCAAGAAAAGCTGCTTTGTACACATGAAATTTAGTGATTCATATCGTGGCGGTAAAAAAAAAACTTCGGATCGTGTACCGTCGTCCATCCAGAGGTAAGCCTATTCGTAGTGTCGAATCGAATTTCCTCAAAGGTGAAGTTGAGAGTTGAAATGCAGAGCACCATATTGAGATTTTAAACCTTATTTTCAACCTAAGGCTCTGCGTATTTGATGTTATTTTGCTGCAGAGTTTAACGCTGACTAGGATTTAAGGCCGTAATGTTCCTACTAACCCAAACTGTTGACGGTTGGCTGCTGCCAAATTCGATTCCTTGTATCCAAAAAAATGACAGCAGAGCAAGGGCTCCTGTAGTGCGGGGGTTAGCACGCATCTTCGAAAGAAATGAGACGCATGTTGAGCTCCCTCTCGAGGTTCAAAGTTTTGCTTATCTCTCAATATAGTTGGATATAGTTGTCACGTCATTTCACTGCTAGAAAGGCTGTTAATGAATTTTTGTTTAGTGCTGTATTGCTGGCTTACGCTAGAGGTTCAGTACACGACTGAATAAAACCAAATCGAAATTTCAAAAAAGCACATAGATTTCTGTACACTATACGAAATGAAACGTAAGAACGACAACTGTATCCTTTTCTGTATTTTCAACCCCATTGTCCTTCCCGCGTTCATTTTCTGCTCAAAAACGTGTAGAATTATATAGATTAACAATGAAAATGCGGTCAAGGTTCTTCAGTGAAGTGTAGAAGGGGAGTCGCTCAAGATATGTCAATCACGTAGGTGAGGAGATAAAATTGAAGTTTTCTCCTATGTAGCATGGATATGCTAATGTCAAAACATTGTATAGTTCTAGAACAGACTCAAAACTTATAGAATGTCAGGACAGTCGCCTGAGAGGCGTAAGCTGTCAAGCTCGACGAGCTCCTCATTACCAATGAATTATGTAACGACCAAGTGATTGACCATCTTTACGCCATCTCATATGGGAATATGATAAATTGCCAAGGGAAAAAAGGCACTGGGCCACAGTGACCTTTAACAAAATCAAACAGAAATTGCCGGTGATCGATGAGCGATCAGTGTACTGGTCATGCAAGTAATTAAGCTATTCCAGTTTCGCACGATAATCCATGCGAAGATGGTATGACTTCCCAGGCTCACACTTGTTGCAGTCATATTTAATGAATGAATGTATCACAAATCCATTTCCAAATTGTTTGTAATCCACCATCATACCATCCACTTTGTTCTCCTCGAGTGCAGCCAAACTTTCGCTCACTAGTTGGTCCAAATTCGGTGAGAACAGCGTAATCAAATCTGAGATCCAAATACGAATCTTCAGGAACTGTGTTGTTCACTATCACTCGACTCGATACTGCCTAAACGACTTGTTCCAAAGTACGAAAAACAGGTTGGACTGGATATTATGATTATACCTTTTTTTCATTAGTCAAAGAGTTTTATTTTGCAGAAACACATTTTTTCTGTTAGATGGCGGCAAGCGAATATTCGGCGCCATTTGCTGTGCAAGGATTTTCCATAGGAGTGTAAGTAATGATCCAAAAGCTTAAATCTCTGGCTAGAGCTGTACATAGCCGATATGTCAAAGCACCCTTTCATAACGCTGTAAAAACCCATAATAATATTATGTTTCACACCAGCTGCGCTTTCATTTTTATTCCGCGTATATTCGCTAGAATCACGAAAAGCATATGAAGGACAGAGAAAGTTTCGTAGTATCTGAACGAATCGTTTTATCTGGAGTTCGTTTCAAAGCAAAGAAAAATTCCCAATTTGATAACAAGTTGCTTTCCACGTGTTTAACTCTTTAGGCCATCGATCGCTCGTTCCGTCCCCAAGAACCAGTAAACAAGCTCGCCGAATACGTGGAACCTGGTAGTACGTTCCCTGCTACACTGCAGCAAAACGATCTTTCCCAGAACAGAAGCATAGCGTTGGAACTGGGAATTGTTGAAACTTGCGCTACCGCATGATTAATGTCTAAAGGAAGAACTCTGTGAGGCGAGATTTGAAGCTCAAATATTTTCTTAATCTTACAGCGCTATTAAAAGAGCTTTTTCAAAATTCAAACGCATTTTTAAGTTATTTGTGATGCCGAAAAGGCATTAGCACTCCAACGAAGGATTTTTTTCAGCGAAATATAAGCAATATAAAAAAAACACGTAGCCGTGCGAAACATAATTTTGTTTTGGATTTTACAGCGCTGTGAAGAGGTGTTTTAAAAATTTGCGCATGGCTGTAGACACTGATTTAGGCTTTTGAATGATTACTAAAACTCTTTTGAAAAAATGTCCAGCAAATACGGTCGAATATTCATTTGTCGCCGACTAACCAAATGTACTCAGTTATACGGATATTGATTTCCGTGGACAAAGAGAATCTAACTTTTGCTTTTTTCAGAAAATGTCGCTGGAGAAATCTTCATGAAGAAAAAGATGCAATAAAAGCAAAATAGAAGAAGATGAAAGACGAACAATCAATAGGTCACCGAATTGTCTTCTAGTTTGCCACGGTCCGGCCTCTTTTCGACGAAAACCCAGTCCGAATTCACCGTCTTCCCAGAACGGCTTACATACCGTTGACGCATTGTTATCAGATGATAAAAACACACTGAAATGTACTAATCACCATTAAAATCTTTGAAAATTATTATTCACTAAAAGTTATCCAATACTGACTCGTTCACATTTTCTTCAAGTGATTGTTGCGAGAAGAGTGGTGACGGTAAAATTGGCAGCATGAATTGATCGAGAATTCGGCAGAAAAGTAATGCAAAGCTAGAAGCGAAGTACGTTTGTCAACAGCTCCACAGAATATATCAAAACGAAGAGCTTAACATCAAATCTGAATGAAAAGTTTGAGCATATGAAAATCTTTGGCTAACTCTGTTTATTTCCGGTGGTATAGTGTTCCAACCAATTATATGAACAGACGATATAAGTACAAGATTGGAAATCACAAGTGCCACTGCACACAATAATGACAGACAAAATACGGTTGTAATGGAAAAAACTCGAATAGTACCTAATTTTTGAAATCGAATTTTTCAAACCTGACATTTCTTATCGTTGAATTGTTTGTTTTGATGTTAGTTGTGGTGACAGGTCAGAAATGCATACCTCTTATGGGGCTCTCATAGAGCAATGGTCAGGGGATTTTAGCGCATCCATGAGGTAGTGATTCGGCAGTGGGCTCAGAGCTTATAAAACCTTCTATCCTTCCAGGATCGGCAAATTGGCACAGTAGCTTAGGAGGATTAGAGTGCTAACTAGTAGGTTACATTGGTGGATCATCACAAGTTATTATAGAAGCCTTTAATCACCTCTGCGATGCTCAACCTTTTCCGAACGGTTGCTGCGCGATTTCGCAAGCGGCACGTCCATTTTCGTTTTTTAATAAGGACTTTCCTTGTTCTGAAGCTTTAGAAACTTTAGAACTACTTTGATACTCCATCATTTTTTCTACACATTCGTGTACTTTCTATATCGAACCTCATGTGAGAAGAAAACACCGAATGTGAAACGTAATCATGGCTTTACTCCTACAACGCAATGTTGAAAGTTTCCCAAAAATCAAATTTGGCTTTGGAATATGAGACTTGTGCTACAGAACGAGTTTTCTCATAGTCTAACGAAAAGCTATAAACAAACCTTAGCTGTGCAAACAAAGCACTCCTAGTGGGAAAATAGTTTTGTTTCTGTCGCTACACCATAATTAGAAGGCCTTTTGAGAAAACAAGAACAGTGTCAAAAGTGCTAAGACTTAAGTTATCGAGACCACTAAAAGTTTAGCAGAAAGCTTTGCCCAGCGAAAATGGCCTCTGAAAAGAAAGAGCGGTGAGTAAAATGAGCGTCAGTAGTGCAACGGGCACGCGCTCTCGCATAGAGTGAGATGTAGAATCGAGTCCATCCTGAAGCGAAAGCTTTGCACATCACTTTGCATCATTGGGTATATTTGTAACATTATAACACTGCAAAAGGAGAGTGAATAAAGATTCCTGCTTGATCATCCAATACTTCTGAAAAGTTGGGTGTCGAAACAACTTACAACCTCCGAAAAGGAGGCATGGCGAATCATTCAATGACTGATCAACGTGAAAATTTGCCCTTCTGCAGAATAACGTTACTTCTTATACACGAGAAATCCTGATCTGCTCGGACATATTTATCTTTTGGATATTTATTATTTACTCCAATAATCGTTATAGAATCTCTTATTTATTTCGTTGCTTTCGAAAGTGGCACCGATTACTATGAACATCAGGATGGATTATATTTCTTGTAAAAGACTCTTTCATTGTTACTGAATTCTCAGAACTAGAGTTTATTCGTTTCAGCGTTCCGTTGTGTCAGTTACTTTAGTTACAGTCAAGAGACTCACGACAATATAAGATGACTCACTATTTCTTCTGCCGTTATTTTTCCTGTATGACTTTTTGCCAAGCTATTTACAATCATGAGCAATTTTTACGCACATGATCACATGCAATTATGTACAAGCTACATCCTTGTTATGAAACTGTTCAACCAATGATATCTCACAATTAACCCTTTTGAGGATAACACAGGAACCCTTATCAAGGAATCCAAACATCGAGCTTTGTTGTTTCTGCCACTCTCCCATTTAGCGTGTATTCCAACAAATCTGACGGCATAATATGTGCATAGTTACTGTAAGGGCTAAAATTAAGCCTTCCTTTTTTTTACTCTTAAGCTCCATTTTCCAAAACTTGACTACTTGAGATTATGGAAACTCAAACATTGTTTATTGTGCGAATAGACTTAGCATTGTAACTCATGTATTACAACCCTTACAGTGTAGCATTCATCCTTTTTCCAACACTTGCTTCTAATCCTGCGTTTATTATCATAATTCTCAATTTCCTCTAAACTTTACAAAATACCTGTCAATAAAAATTGCTTTCTTTAGTTTGTAAAATCTCGTACAAACTTTGTTGACAAGTCGAACACGCGCAGTATCCGTGTAAAAACTGTGTCTTCCACGTCTTCCATTATGTGTTCTTTTCTCTTCCAGCTAGAAATGGATCAACAGCTTTCCAAATATGCCTTCCAACTTTTGTATCCAATGTTGGAAATAATGAGGATATCATTTACAATCAACAGCGCAAGTCTGGTGATATACCAACAGTGGTAGTCTAGACAGCGAATGACTAATGGTGCACACTATCGGGAATCAAGCGGCGGCACCTTACTCCAAAAATGTTTTGCATGTCCACATGGGAACGCCTTAGCTCGGCGGCGGAATATTCAAGCGACAACCGAAACAATACGCGAATTGCCTGAAGACCGTTGTGGAGGAGGAATACGATGAAATTAGTCGAGTGAAATAAGTGCTGAGATTTGAACAGTGATGACAGGCCATGTAAAAGTTAGACCAGTGAATTACCTCACTTTCCAGCACTATTGCTTTTTCATATGCCAATGCTTTTGGATTCGTCTCCTTTGAATATCTCTCAGAGACATGCGGATGCCTTTGAGAATGATTCTACAAGGAATTCAATGGGCTCACTTTCTACAATGAATCAATAAAAAGCCAGAATGATTTCCTATATCGGCGATAGGATGATGATTATACATTTCAACTTTTGGCTGAAAATTTATTGTTATTTAAGTTGCAACTCCGACTGTGATCCAGGATCATGATATTGGATCAGTGGATTTGAAACAGACGTAAACACGCCGATTTACACTTTGGACATAGTACAGAATTTTAACAAATTCCAACTGCGAGGTGGTTAGATGGTAGAGAAGTGGATCAGTGGATTTTTTCACTACACCAAAGAACTGGATACATTCCGAAAGTGAGGAAACAATACATAAAAACATACAAGGTACGCAGTATAAGGAAAAGATTTCCTGACGGAAAACACAATAAATTAAATCATAGGACGAACAGCGCAATAAAAACAATGACCATTTCATTTTGAACGTTGACCACTACAACCTGTATGCGACTTACTGAAGTAACTAGCAAGAACTAGACGTCATTAAGTTTATCAAATTACTATCTTGATATATATTAAAATTTTTTTACCAAATACGGTTAGTTATTTTCTCATTTTTTGCCTTTCGTATCTAGTGAATAAAAGGTCGAAATCGTTACCAGCGTTCATAGGCTAGCAGAGCTTTTCTATGTCATTTCATGTTTTACTTTGCTGAACTGTACGAAAAGCAAGCTTAGTGTTGACCAACTCTTTAGGAAAGTACCATGCACAGGATTCTACCAAGCATCGTAAAGGATACTTAATGCGTCTTCAACCTACACTAAATTCCAAAGACATAAAAATGTGGTAAATTTCTCAATTTCCCGAACAAATTTAGCTCCTATTTTCCAATCTGCAGAGATTGACGGTTACTCTACTCCAAGGGAATGATCAAAACAGCAGTAGTCTAATTGTAGGACCATCTCTAATTAATGCTCTACACACAGCTTATATTATATAATAGAACAGTGCACTTCTTTAAAAGAGGCGTTCAAACGTGGCTAGAGATCCCACTCTATGCACATAGTAGTTAACTCAACGATTCCGATTACCCCAGCCCTGCGTACAGTCAGGTCATCAGGGTGTATCAATCTTTTCTGGTAAGATAAAAGTGAGGACTTGAAGGATTTGTGAGCCGTTTCAAGTACTGTATAGAGTTTTTATCCGTTACCTCAAAAATGTACGTGAACATTTGTGTCGGTGATATGTGCTATGTTCACGGCAGGTGTAGTGATAGCAACATGGAAGACAACAGATGCCCAAAAGCAGTATGTAGCAAAGAATAGATAACATCGCACAGACAACCACTTTGACACATTTCACGATGAGTCTTACTGCCTGAACAACACGAAATTGAGCGTTTTTAACTACATTATTTTATTATCAGCATAACTGCTCAAATTGAACTCAACAGCATATGCGGGAAAGAAAGAAGTAAGCGCGGCTTGTGAACAAGCACAAAGAGTCGCATTTCTGCATGTTTAGGCGATTTTTCATATCAAATGAGTGATCTAGATATAGATGACATAGATTTAAGTAATAAACTAAACTTCCGACCCCGGCATAAGTCTAACCCACGATTCAACTCATACCAGATGCGTATGCTGGAAGAGTTTGGTGTTCTATAATTTTGAACCCGGTCATCTACTGTGTGGACGTGGATGATAGACAGTATTCCAGCACTATGCTGGTATTTCGATGGAACAAAAAAGGATTTTGGAAAAAAAACTCTCAAGAGCATGTACCGATCCAACATATGGCAAAGTCGTAAGTAATGACGGTGAAGTCGACTTTCTGTGCACATCTTCATTACGATCAGATCCCTGAAGAGAAAAAAAGTCATTGCAGAGCTCTTGTAACTACACCAAAAGTTTCCTTACTGGCATCGTAGATTCATTGGTATGATCTTGCTTATTATACAAAAGGCGCCGTGCCCATCGTATTGGCCAGAATTCATCGTACTCTTCCATGCGATGCTCGCCTCTAGAGGTCATTAATATATTAAGGCGATCGTTATCTTTTCATTTAAAAACCCGTAGTTCGTTCAAGTCTGTCAAAAATCAGTGTTTTACAAGGAATCTTCTTTTTACTGGAAACCAGCATGAGTTATTGTGAATGACAAACAACTTAAGAAGGTACCATTTGAATGATCGAATTTGATCAGGCAAACCGTTTAGAAATTGCATGAATTTCTCAGTTTAGCATTTGCTTCTTTTTATAGAAAAGACTTGGAACTCACTAAGCGCACCTAATCCGTAGTACCTAATTGAATTTTTGAGCTGAAGAATAGACATCGTTGACTTATTTCCAAACACCGATTTCCTGGTATCTTCGGAATTAATCAGTAAGTATTGTGTTTTTCAGAAGTAATCCTTATAGTTTTCGATTCTTACACAATACGTGGCGACAAATTAAAAGTCGATTCCTCTTGCTGGACAAGAATTTCTTAAGAATGTCAGTAATACTTCGAAAGCACAAACCTCTGGTTACTGCGCTAAAGGTCGTTTCTCGAAAGCACCCTTTTATAACCCTATAAAACTCAAAATAAAATTATGTGTCGCAATGACTGCGCAATTTCATCACTACTTCGCTGAAAGCACGACAAGTGCATGAAAGTGTATAGGAAAATCTCGTAGTATCAGGGTCACGCATTTTATTAAGAGTTTCTTTCAGACAGGAAATAAAATCCTAGTCGATTTAAAACCGAAAAATCTTATGCGATTGGCGAAAATTGCGCTTCCCATGTGACTCGACAACGTATTTCGATCGATCGATAGCGAGCGGCCACATAAAATATGGGGTCCTTCAAATACCCCTATAGTATGTTAGCCAGTCAACAAACGCGCCGAATATGTGAAACTCGATCTTATTTACTGAAGTGAAAAAGTCTTTCCAAAAAATGAGCTCAGCGTTGGAATAGCTGAATCTTACGCTATCAAATGTTAATAACACTCTAAAAGGATAGTCTCTTCCTGCGAGAAAAACGCGCTTCAAACAAATATTTTCCTGCCGGTGATGTGTTATAAAAAGACTTTCAAGACGTTCACGCAAAGCAGCAGCCAGAGTTTTGTGCCATCGAAAAATTACTAAAAGTGCGATGAAAAGTGTTTGTCCAGCGAAAGGGGTTGAATCTTCATCCGTAATTATATAATGAAAAAATAGCCAGTTTCCAAAAACACAAATGAGCGGCATGGAGGACTGCCTGGCACTTACCCGTGACTGTCTCCCATACCGCGAGCTGACTTTTTGGTTTGAAACGAGCACATTTCTCTGCCATTAATTTGGGTCGCCAAAAATCTCCAATAGTGAACAGAAAAAAATAGTGAACACTTTGAAAAAGCTTTTTCGCGCAGTTAAAGATTGGATCGGTGTTTTTTTATGGGTGAAAATATGTGTCATGAGATGAGTAGACTGTGATGCTCTCCAAAGTTTGAAAAAGACTAATTCTGCCGAAAGGTTAGTCATTGTGAAATAAGCATTGTAATAATAACGTCATTTTACTTGTCAACCTACTGATTTGACCAACAATAGCTATAATGGCCTAATGCTATTTGATAGGCAGGTACAAATTTCACCTGTAGTCAACCGCCCAGTATAGGTGCTCTGTAAATTTCGGGTTCTTTGGAATATTGACGTTTCCTGTTTGTTTGACGGGACACAGCATTCGCCTAAATAAGTGAAGAGATTACTAAGTTTAAGACGATTGGAAGAAATTGATGCCTGTAGGCAAAGTAGAGCATAGTGATTCTCCACAATAGTGAGACTATTGACGACGACGTTGACAACAGCATTGACCAGGGTATAACCTGTAAAATAAACTTGCTAAATCACGACTGAACTTCGAAATTGTCAGTCGGTTTAAGTAGCTAATTGAAAGTCAAGAAACAAATTCACCAACATTTGGCCCAACACAACGACAGGAAGCGACGAAGAAGAAATTCAGAAGTGTGATGGGAGTATCGTGAAGTAGCATGATGAGGAACGCCACACGAAAATTATTGAAGGCCTTAGAAAAATAAATTTATGCGTTCGTCGATGCTTCCAGCACCCCGATGTATTACAATATTTACTAATGTAATCTTATCGGATGCATTTAAAGAAGAGAACTATTAAAAAGAATACGTCATTCATTCAGATCGAATGCGATTAAGATGCAGAAAAATTTACCCTTTTGAGACCAAGCCTTTTTCACTGCAGCAGGCTTTTTTCTCAGTTTCTTAGTAGTCTTTCAAAGGCTCAAATTTAAAAAATCTTTATGCCGTATTTGGGTTCAATGCAGGCCTTATTATTACACTAAAGCAACAAAAATAAGATTGTATTTCACATTCAATTTGCTTTTTTGGAGGATAGGTCAATAAATGGCTTTCAAACAAGCACTTATTAGTCATTTTATAGCATAATTACTCGGTGATTCCAAGTTGAATTTGGTTTTCACAAGGTATTCGCGTTTTAAGAGCAAGAAGAAGATTACCAAGGTCATTTTTCATGAAGCTCAAACAACGGGCTCACTTCCAAGGCATTACGTAATTATTTTTTTGCTTTTGCAAATCTCGTTCAATAGCTTTCGAAATTTTAGAATGAAAAAAATTTGTGTTATCAGAAAGAATTGAAAGTTTGATGAAATTACAGAGGCCAGACCTTAGCCGAGCAAAAAATGCGCGCCGAGATGTGACACCTAGTTTTCTCGCGTCTTGCTACAGCACACTGAAAATTTCTTAAGAAACAGCTCAAGCGTTAGAACCGTGGTTTTTCAAGCTATCGATTACTAAGATTGATGGAAAAAGCTTTGCCTCGCGAAAAATCTGAGCAGACACGAGTGCAAATCACACTACAAGAAAGCCTCTTCAAAAACCAAGCCAATGTTGGAATCGCCATTTCTTAGGTAGAGATGAGAACTGAAAGCCTAGAAATGAATCTGCTGCCGACGATAAATAGTGCAAAAATGCCATTGTACCATCTTTGGTAAACTTGGCCTTGTGAAGGTTACATCCTGTGAGATAATTTTCACAGTTCCCTTGACAATATGGCACTGTCACCTTTGTGATTCTTTGATTTGCCAATGTTTTCGCTTGAATTCTCTGAAGTTCTTCATATGTCTTAACGTACTCATGATCGGTAAACAGAATATCAGGAGGTTTGGAAATAGCATTGAAGACTCTGCTGCGAAGAGATAAAGATCATAAAGAAATTGTCCACAGGTGTCTCAAATACATCAGAGGCACTGAATGTGACATAAATATGTTTACCTGTATCCATTCTACTAACGCCTCCCAAATCAACGAGCAGCCGCTACGATACGGTGTTACGCCAATTCTCTGCACAAAACGCATTTTCCATGCACAACACCTACAAAAAAACGTTGATAGAAATTAGATAATAATTGACCAGTCAAGACTTCCATTAGTAAAAGCGAGGCTGCTTTGTCGTAGTATGACACTTGGATAAAATTCTTATTTAGGGAAGATATAATGATATTATATACAATATAGATTTATTTTTGTTATTATCTTGCATATTGCTGCAAAATGATTTTGTTTAAACAATGGGCATATTCAATATCTTATCCTCAAATGTGCACGGGTAAGGCAGGAGTTGGGGCACTTTGCGTTGCACACGCGGTCGATGGTTTGCTGCTCCTAAACTCAGCAAATCTTCCTTTCCATCGGGATCGGTGAAATGGTATCAGACTTGCCTGGGAGGATAAGCAGCACTGAATCGATGAATCACTGGGCCAACCTCAAGTCACAGTAAAGAACAGATAAGCATTCAATCACCTCTAGCGATCTAATGGGGACGATTGAATGGCGCATTTCTAGGGGAGTGATCATCACCAGAAGCTTTAACGTTTTCCTAATTCTCAAATGGAGAGCACAAGCTGAAATTGCTTGCTTCTGCTACTATGTGTAACTTTCGATGCGTCCATGTGCTACCTTCTGGCATGGCTACAAGTCCTCTATACGGGAAGTAAAACTAATAATGTAATACCGACATCATTGTGCTTCAAACAGAAAGACCAAGTAGCTCAAGGTTGGCGAATATGATTTAGAAGGTAGCAAATGAGGCATACTGCGCAATCAATTTTTAAAGAGATTATTTGATGGAAAGATAAACAATGCGCTAAGTAGAGATCAGACATCAGTGAGAAATTGTAAGTGTCATGAGGCTGATGGGCCAGGTAATCGCACTTTTTACATAAACTGATTACTTTTCCGCATATGGGATACAAAAAAACTTTCTATGAGTGGAAATAATAACGAGCACTGCAAGCTTCGAACAAGTTACTCAACTGCTATAGTAAGTAGCAGAGGTCGCTGGTTTCTGCAAGATGAAGTGGACTGGTGTCACTTTATGACGCGGAGTTAGAACGTCAATTTAATAGGTAGCCATGTTAGAAGATACTTGCATTATTTCGTGGTTCACTGTTTGTTTTTCGCTCACTTATATGATTCTCTTACTTCAGTGATAAGGAATTCAGCAAAGGTGTCTATAGGAGGATGCCGCTATGCCATGTGCCCGACGATCACATTTCAGAGTAAAGATTCCACAACCTGTATCACCTGTCGTTCCGTTGATCGTCGGGTGACTCGAGCGGGTGCTAGCAACTGCCATTTCTCTCTATCGCGTACAAGAGTAGCCCAGTGGGTCCTCTTCGCTTCAGGGATTCGTTTAGCATCATAGCATTTTTCTATGCCTTTCGTCAAGAAATCGGACTATAGGGTCGGTGGTCTTCCTGTAGAGCGCTAGATATCCTGGGGAATCTAGTCGGTAACGTCCCTCGCCCATCGGTTGTCGTTGAAGCGCATCACGTGTCCGGTCCATCTTATTTGATATCCTGGCGTGTAGAACGGCGTCTTCGATCTTCGATCTTTGATGTAGGTTGGAACTTCGGATCCTTTCTCTCATTTGCGAGATACGGGATACTCCTAGCATCAACCTTTCAACTGCGCGTTCAATAACGGCAAGTGATCTTTCATCCTGCCTACGTAGCAACTAGATTTCTGCTGCATACGGTTAGGACAGGGATAAAAGTGGGCTTCCATAAAAGATTTCATACGCTAATTGGATGTAGTATAAAAAAATATTTACGTGATTATTGTGTCATTGACTGCTGAATCGAGTGCTGAGTACGTGGCGCCACTTAATATAACACTCAAAATACTCTTTACAAGTGGTGTGTTACATTTGGATAATCAATCATCAGAAACTCTTTTCTAGTTCACCAAGAATTTTTTGCCATTTTTGCTTTTTTTGCTGCCAAATGCCATCGTCTTCAGTTTGATGAGTTTTTGGATCTTCACTCTGTTTTGCTGACGTTTTTGAACAAGTCCGATGTTATTCTTAAAAACGAGGAATTCTTGGGAAATTGTCATCGTATATGTAGCTCTCTCAGTTCAGCGACTTCAACTCTGTTGTAGTGCCAAAGTAAACAACTTTGGCATTTTTGATCACCGTCCCATTTAGATGTTGTAATGTAAGGGATCGATGGTAGGTTTGCACCGCCTTTGTGTATTCAGTAACAGTGAGTTGCAGTTTATGTAAAATACTATTGCACTGGTGAGGTAACAAGTATTGACAAAACTCTCAGCTTCGAACTGGGCTTTCTGAAAACAATTTTTTTACGAAGCGTCCTAATCAGTGGTTTTCTCATCGCACAGAGCTTGCTCTGCTCTTCCAGGAGCAGGGATTTTTCTCCAATCTGTGACAAAATCTATGGAGGAAATGCTGATACCAGCTGCAAAATAAGAGCAATTATAGATCTCTTCGAGAGTAGAATATTTTTTTTCCAAGTATTTGTTCAACCTTCTTGCAAACTGCATACCATTGACCATGTTCCACATTGAGCCGTGATTGTTTTCCGGAAACAGTGAGCATCAGTTTGGAAGGATTTTTTCTTTTATCTTGATAAACTCTTACTACTAAGAGAAGACAGTTTCCTATTTCACAAAAATGATATATCTTACAATTGTGTGGCGACTTCCATTACCAGTTTTGCAGCAGTTATGGTTATGAGCTGTAAATTCTAACTCTCCTAACTCAACGTAGAGCGGATTTAGTTTGACATCATTTGCTGCACACATTGGTAATTAGATTCTTATAACGCTGAATTTCTCGAAACACGAAAGTTGGAGGGGCCGGCGATCAATTGTCATGAAAATGGACAAGTTTATTACACTGTTATGAATTTGTTATGGATTCACTTTTTTGAGGCAAGATTTCTGGTGACGACATTCTTGAGATGGGCTTACTTTTAGCTCGGTTCTAACATGGAGGCGTCAAGTACTCCTTATGAAACTAAAACCCAATTTTTAAAATACCTTCGTCGTGTTTACAACAGCCAAAATGTGAGTGGATATTGAAAAAATAAACCTTAAGGCTCAAATACCCACCAATAGCAGCCAAGTGAGCATGGAACCCGCCACAACTGTCGCTACTAGTGATACTACAAGCCAATTCTTTAGTGGAAATGAGGTGACCAGGCCCTAAATGTTTTGACAATTACTTACATCAAAACAAATACAAGAATACGAAAATTATAATTATTCTATACAAGTTTAGATCTTATCACATTCTTACAATTGAAAGTAACAGTTTTTCCTGCGCAAAAAGTTGGTAACATTTTTTCATATGGAAAGTTGGATGACAGCAAAGAACTTGATACTATATTATTTTGAAGTCTTCAAGAGCGATTAAAGAGCCTAAAAAGTTGCTGAAAATATTCCAAAAATAATAGGTAAACACAAAAATTACTTACCACTGGTTTGAGTTTTGTTAAAATAGTAATACTCACATGTAGTGTAGCCCATACGTGAAACCAATCACACACACAGTTTGTTACATATACGATAAATGATATAGCATATAAAGTGTGCATGGTTCTTCCTGAATAAGGCACTCATGTGACAGTTATCACTTTTTTTCAAGGAAATTCATCAAATTTCCCCTCAATTACCTTTAAGTAAGGGTACAGTTGGTGAAGCCATAGCAAAGCCTGATGTGTACAGAGCGTCAAGAAGGGCAAGAACATTACCCGATTTGATTGTCGGTGAACTTAGTATGTCCGTCATTCTAAATAAAGTGTTTCATCAGTTGCCTGCTTAGAAAAACAAATGAACGATCTAGAATAACAAGTATGATCATTTGGGAGAAATTTAGATGAAGAAGAAAATTATCAGCGATATGACACAAGGCTTGAAAAATTGAAGAAGCAATATCGCTTAGGTGCTATAAATTACTTTTTACTAATAATTAAGGAGCGGAAGATCACAGAAAATAAAATAAGGTTGGCAAGAACATGAGAAAATAATGAATAGGTATAAAGCAAAATAATTGTTAATTTCCCTGAAACGATTCCGCTTCTTCATCCAAACGTCCGTTCTGACTTAAAGTCACATATCATACCATAGAAAAGACTTCGTATATTCATCAAAGCAAGCAATTGCTTTAGTAATACAAATCAGGATACAGCGTACAACAGTCCCAAGTATCCAGCGAAGATGATTGTCACCAATATTAAACGGCAATCGTGGATACAAAGGAAGCGCTGCAAGCGAATAATAGCTGAAACACGGCTGAACCTTCTTCTGTGTGAGCAATTTCTTTTAAATAATAAAAAGATTTTTCATACAAAGTGAAGTTCAATAGTGCTGACACATGCTGCAGTGTGGATTCAGCTTAGCAGCAAGGCATTTGCATCTCGTAATAAACAATTCCTTCGGAATCGCGTGCAACACGACAACAATGCCCTCCCTAATCACCCCAATCTCTGCTTTATATCACAAGGATTTTTGCCTAAGGTTCTAAGTATTACTTGGTGAAACCTTTATTAGAAGTCATAAAAAATATAGTAAGGGTGCCTAATGAAGCCATTAGGAAAGGTTTTGTACGAATTGTCACTCGTCGGCTTATCCAAAATATTATCTTCACTTTAACGATAATGCATGGACAACCACGTTGTAACTGATATTCCACAGAGTAAAACTTATAGCTATACTTCCAATTCGAGTCAATAAATTATCGGTGACACTTGAATAATGACCATAAAGGAGTTGCCTGTAGATGCCACAATCAAATAAGTTAATTTTTAGAATCAATAATAAACGACGATTAATAAATTCTCGGAAATGTGCTGCGTGGAGTTGGTCTATACAAACTTGTTTAGGCAACAAAACTTCACTTCAAAAAACACTGGCAAAAGGACGATAGCTTCAGGACAAAGAAGACCGAGAGAGATACGGCCACCATTGGATGTTCAACACCGGAAAAACTCAGATTCCGAGGCTGATTGAAGAGAAACCAATGCCGACTAATTGCTTTCCTCACGAGACCATGGAAGGCATCATGATGTCGTCGAAAATTTTGAAAAACCTCATCAAAACGTATGACTGCGAAAGTCTTCAGTATCTGAACAAAATAGTTTTGCACCGATTGTTGTAATTTCCACAATGCTAAAAAAGGACCTTCTTTATTAGCTAAAGTAGCATTGCAATAGTACTTGTTCATAACACTCAACGTTCATGTCGTCTCTTTTTGTTCTCAACGGCTTTTGTGCCGCTATTTCACTCAAGAAATTTTTTCCGATGTTCATGGAACAAAATTTTTGTTTCTTTCTGATTAGCATGGAACAAACGGAAAACCGATCTTTTTCGCTGGAGAGGAATTTTTCCTAGGAGTGCTAGTGACCATAAAAAAGCTGGGAATTGAGGCTACAGCCCACGTCGCCGGTTTTTCAGAGCACGCCTATATAACGCTGTAGCACCAAGATCAAAAACCTTATCTCACATTCGCCTTTCGAATCTATTTTTACCACACGTATCACTTGTTGGAAGTCAAAAAGCATACTGATGTGTAGAGTGATTTTCTTAGTATCTCAGTCAGTCGTTTTATTTAGAGTTTCTCTCAAAGCGGAGGAAAAATCCTCAATTGAATAACAATACATCAGTCGTCTCGCCTCGTCCCGTCCCTTGCCACGCCCCTGCTTTGTCGAACAGCTAGTGAATAACTTGCCGAGAATGTACAACTCGCTATTATTTTCCTTGCTATGTCGCATTTCCAGAAAATGAGCACATCATTAGAATAAGAAGACATCACTTTACTAGATGATTACTAATATTCTGATAAAAGCTGTGACCGGTGAGGTTCAAAACACATATCATAAGACCAAAGGTATCAAAGAGTCAGAAGAGCTTTTGGGAAGTAAACACATTTATGAATTCTTTGAAGCTTGTGTAATAAATTGAGTGCTAGCACTCCAAGGAGGGAGTTTTGTCCAGCGATATATAAGCAAGATAAGAGAAAAAACACGTGGTTGCATGAAATATGAATTTACTTCGAATGTTATGGCGCTACAAAGAGGTATTTCAAAGAACCGGCGAAGTGGCGCTGTAGCCAGACTTCTAAGCCTTCCAATGAAACCTTACATCCCCTTAGAATGTTTCGGTAGAGCGAATGGCATCAGTTTTTCATTTGCTTCCTTTTAAGCAGAAGGAACCAAATTTATCAACATATCTCGTAATTGCTATCTGGGCCAACTTGTCATGTAGTCTGTTAAATGAGCTCTTGTACAGTCTGATACACATGTTCTGACCTTAATAGTCTCG
This sequence comes from Parelaphostrongylus tenuis, assembly GCA_019055375.1. NCBI lineage: Eukaryota > Metazoa > Nematoda > Chromadorea > Rhabditida > Metastrongylidae > Parelaphostrongylus > Parelaphostrongylus tenuis. The sequence goes on along the minus strand of JAHQIW010002195.1, from coordinate 51,943 downwards.
CCAGTCGGGTTGGAACACATGTATCGGCTGTACAAGAGGCCATTTAACAGACCACATAGCAAGTCGGCTCAGATAGCAATTATGAGATATGTTAAAATTTGAGCAAGGTCTTAAAAAAATTGTTCGCAAAAATTCAATTTCTTTATACTGTCCCAATGTGTTTTCATTTATTTCGGGATGCATATCTAGCAAATCTGCGATTTTGTTGTTCTTTGATCTCCTGAAAGGAGAAAGTTTTAGAACTTTCTCTTTCAAATTCCTGATTTAGTGCTATATATTTTGCTGAAAGTAAGGGAGTTTGTCAAAATAATAGTTGTGAGAGGAATTAATCCAGTCTTTGAACTTTTATATTAGCCATTTAGAAGAATAACTACTTGTTAGTTTTCTAAAACCCTTTAACTTTGGAACTTTCGTTGCTTCAAGTAACAAATGTGTTTCAATCTCGTATTTTTCTGTGGGTATAATATAAATCGTCTGCGAGTATATAGAGGATTAAGCTCTCGATTATGGCCACTCCCTTCGCGGTGTGTTACGTATTCAGTCTCATCAAGCTTAGCAGAGGTAATCAAATGTTTAATGAGCTTATAAATGTAGTAGTGACTTACAGATATATCAAATCAGTACTTTTATTCCTGTGCACATCTAATACTGATTTTTCTATCCCGAAGAGTTAGAAAGATCAGTATTGAATTTTTATTAACTTGTTCATACTATTTATTATTACATTAAACTGTATTTATCAATATCATTATAATATTTATTTAATATTAAGCCTCGGCATAGATGACTCATTGCTTTATTTTATACAGTTGTGAACTCAGTGAGATGTTGATATGCACTTCACCAAAACAGTGAATTTTTTTAGTTGTTATGTCGTTCTATAGGTACAAACAAATTTTTTGTCTCACGCCGCTAAATAAACCCCCTAGAGGTAATCAAGCGATAGGCGAACTATTCTGAGCGCGAGAAACAATATTCTTTGCTATCTAACACCGCCACATATAAGTTTTTAATAGCGAGTCTTTGTGCCGGAATTCTAGAGTCTGTCACGACTGCCAATAATGCGGCTAAAAGCTAGTCATAGGTCTCTGCCGAGCAAGCAGAGAAATTTGAGTGTGTAACATGATATATTTTCGTTGCTGCAACGAAATTGGAAATGTATTTTAGAAGAAATTGCCGAGATTTAGGCTTCTGAATGATTACTGAAAACTTAAGGAAGGAGTTCCTGGAGAGGAGCGAGAAAGGCCACCAGAAAATCGGGTATACAAATGAATACATTCCGTCCCGAAAGGGTTAAACAACTTCATATCTATCACTGAGAGTGGTCTTTATGGAACTGCAAGCTGTCACAGATGTTATGATAAAGGTTGTTATGATATGTTATAGGTTGTTATGATAAAGGCATAAAGTTTCTCACCCTGCCCTTCCTATTTTAAAGCGTTGGTCTCAATGTGTCGTCTGTAGAGCGCTTTTCTAGTCCTGCATTTTGTCTCAAAACTTCTCTAAAAGAGTGGATGCTCTTCTCTGGCGAGCCTTTCCAAGTCCGGATAGATCATACAACTTCATCTTCGCCAATGCATGATGTAGCTGAGTGTAGAAGGAAGTTGTTCGGAGTTGATGTAGGCACACATTTTAACCGTAAACGTTCAGTTTAGGTAATTGCTTGTAAATCAGTTGATAATATTAGTTGAACAGCTTTCACAAAGGCTTCAATACAGCGGACTTTCCTACCATCGCATATTTCAAAGATAGTTCTCCTTCGATGTCATAGACAGCGTGAAATGAGTAGTGTCTTCTGATTTCAGTCAGGCGGATCATGTCGTATCTTATCCTTCTTGTCTTCATCATCGAATCTCCCTCTGGAGGACTTGTACGCAAGTGTACGTGCCCCACAGATACAATCTGTCATCTTAGCTTAGTATAACTTTGGCAGCCCGGTTTGATTCTGGGATTTCAGGAGCCTCTTCATACTCGTCTTTTTTGACGTTTTTTCCAGGATTAAGATAATGATGCTTTGATTTGTTGTTGTTCGGCCTTTTCAGGTCAATCGTACAGTCATATATCTTCAATATCGTAACTAATATCAAATGCTATCTCAAGCCTGCATTAACCTTAAATGCGTTAACACCATCGAATTGTCACCATAAATCAGGGTTAACCCAACCTCATATAAGCCTTCTGATATGTCAATCTCCAGCGCCACTACTACTGTATATAATACATGGCATAGTGATGTCATATGCCGATACAACCATGTTCTACTTCTCATATGTCTATCACATTGCAATACCGACCTATGATGGAGCTATATCTTACTTCGAAGGATCTTCTTGCGTGTTGTCTCAATATCACTCTCTCAAGCTGTCACTATATGGCCTCTGGTGTGCCTTGATGTTGGTAAATCGTCATTTAAGCACTTTGTTATTATAAGCGACCTAATTAATCAAATGTGAGGAGACGTCTTGTGATAGAGATCAATCAGAAATCTTTATATTTGACAGCCACTTATGGTGGTATGATGTTACAATATATACAATAGTGTAGAGTGGTGGGCAAAAACGACTGCGTTAGCTGGAATCGAACCCATACTCACTCTTTCCGGGAGCGCGTGCTGAGCCGTTGCACTACCAACACCCGTTTTGCACACTATTTTTTCTACGCTACAATGCGTTATCTGTCAGCAGCCAACCGTCTACGATCTGGCGTGGGTAATCGTCATCGACATCAAACCCACTTATCTTGGCAGATATTGAGTATCAATAATCAATCAGAAATCTTTTTTTGACAGCCACTTGTGGTGGTATGATGTAACAATATGCCTAATAATGTAGCAAAATGTTATCTCTTTCCTATAGTATAAAATAGTATGGAAGTTGCTTCAGATACCAAGCTTGCTATCAAAATCGAAATTTTCCAAGCTATTGAATGCATGAAAAATTGGTAAATCAGGAACAAAAGGATCATTCCGCAACGTGATTTACACGTGTCCTGCGATATTCGTTCTAAACTTGGAACACTTCGCCGCACTGATGAAAAATTTGGATAAAATATACGAATATGATGTTTGAGAACTTTCTTCACGTTCATATGTTTTTTTCGTGCGTGGGATCAAATTTGGTAGCGGATTTATCTAACAGTATATCATGAGAATAAAAAGCCTAAGCCCTAGAAGGACAGAGCGGAGTTATTTACTACGATTTATGTATAAAAAACTTAAAAATCTCTACGAAACAGAGAATCATTTTCTAAATATGCCTGACAGTTATTTTTTAGTCATGCATGTGGTCAATCATGGGCACTTATACAGTGCTATATACCTGTTTCTTCCTTGCACAGCCTCTTAGTAACGGTGTGCCTCTCTCGTGAAGAATCCAACCTCACATAGAGAAATGCAAAAGTACCATTTACACGCTTCATCAAGTGAAACATCAATGAATGGGCAATGTTGATAATTCGATTGCTCTTGGCTGGTATCGCCAAATATATCATGCCTTTCGTTTTGAATGTTTCTTAAAACCACGCTTAGATTTCAATATCTTCGAGTGGTGTTGTCGAACGAAAATTGAAACACGTTTATAGCACTGTGTAAAGCACTGTGTAAGTGGCCATAAAAACCACATGCATGGCTCAAAAAACGATCTATCGGCCATAGCATATAGTACGTATAAGTGCCCATAACACACCTCATTCATGGTTCAGAAATAATATACAGGTATATTGAAATTGTTTACGAATAAATAACAAAAATTCTCACGATAACGCGCTACGCATGATAAAGATTTTTACATTTTCCGAAAGTCAAGCTATTCGAGTCAATCGCAGTTTGGAAAAAAAACTTTGTCTGATGAAATATAAGCGCAATGAGACGCGAGAGGCTCCTAACTCTTGGGAAGCATAACTCTGTCAAAGGCATCAGCAGCTCAATCGAACCTTTATAACTATAATTTATCGATTGAATATGGCTTCAGTGTTCAGAAACTCTATGACGATGAGAAAAAACGTCAAAATCACGAGTATCATAGATAGTGAATAGAATACTTTACAATATTTGTCTTCATTGTTCGTGAAATCAAGGCTGCATGATGCGCCTTTCTGGAAAGCTATTTTCGGTAGCTCTTACTAATTGCCTTCTGTTTATTCGTTGATTTTTTTCTACATAAACCAATGTTGCATGTGTTATATAACATCATACGTACTCTAGCATCTCTTTCCTTTTAATAGTTTCCTTCTATCTATCATCGACAAAGATCGTCAAGCATAAAATACCCATGTTAGAGTGCTCATGTGTATGAAAGAAGCCAAACAAAACCCACACAACTCCATTTCGAAATTCCTGGCCTCGGAACTGATGAGAACTTTGGTGAGAGAAGGGAATGATTGGATTGGCATTTGGTTTTAATAGGTTTCTTGCTCAATAGAGACAATCGCTACCACTCCGCTAGTAGCTCCCTTTCTCCTTATGTACTAACGTGGGTGTTTCGTTGGGCTGCCTTCAGTAATGAAATGGGCTTCAACATGTTTTCACTCCTAAATTCCATAAAGATGGTAATAATGATTGATTTACTCGTTCTCACGATAAAAAAGTACATCCATAACATCGATTATTTCCAAAATCTCCCAATAAACATTTGAAATAATTCCAAAAAAGAATGCTTGAAGCCCAAGCGAGGTTTATACGCCAGGGCCATACATCGGTGTGCCATACACAGGAGGCCGAAACCTCCAAAACGCCGGGGTATGGCCCTGGCGTATCAACCTCGCTTAGGCTTTAAGCATTCTTTTATTGGAAATACGAGTATTTAAATTCTTTCTTGTGGCAGAGTCGTTAATTCTACTCGTAGTTTTTTTGAAGAGGAGGAAAAACTTCTATTTGAGTGACAAAAACCTCACTGGCATGAGACCGATCTAAAATCGACCGATAATTGCGCAACTACCATTGTCGTCTCATCCAACGGCCTAGCATAGCCAAATACCACCTTAATCACTAGTGTAAATCAATCTTATTTTTCCTGCTGCATTGCAGAGAAACGCTCTTTTCAGGATAATAGCAGACCGTTGGAATCAGCAAACATTACGCTACTGAATGATTACTAGTAGTTTGATAGAAGAGCTCTGTCCGGCGAGAAACATGCGCGTGTGAAGGATAATTCTATCTTGATTTACAGCGTTATAGAGGAGTCTTTTCGGAAGCCGGCGAAGTGCTCTAGCCAAAGATTTAAGCTTCAGAACATTTACTAATAGTCCTGTTGAAAGTTCCTGCTTAGTGAATGAGGTCGGATATTTGATTGTGTTTTTATAACCGAAGAGAACCGAAAAAGTCTTCATAGAGAGGCAGTAAAGCTACGTTTCGCATTATGAACCAAAGTATGTAATCGTGTAGAGAAAACCGTAGCGTACCAAAGTATCAAAAAAATTGGAAGCAATTCTTCCAAAACGGAGAAAAAATATTCACGTGCAAATAACAAAAATCACGTCCTTTCACTTTCAATCAGTTAACTACATATTTTTTCATCCACTCATCCACAGGTCCCCATCTGAGCGAACAGAGGAACCAAATGTGAAATGCAGTCCTACTTTACTCCTATGACGCACTAATAAGGCGTTTTTGTAAGAGCAAAAAAATTTAGGAATTTTGTGCATCTGTAAATATACACGCCGCCTCGAAAGAGATAATCATAATGCAATACCTTGCGACCATTCAATCATTGAGTCAAGTTCAGATTAAAAATCAGGATATATTCTTCCTTTAATTGATAATCTTCTAAATTTTAGGATCCACTATCGATTAACATCGACATTGACCGAATAAGTGCGGAATTTTCTTTTCTTTTTAAGCTGATGCGAGGCCGTCAACAGACGGCTTATTTAACAGGCGGTGCATTTGATAGGGCGTTCTGCGATAGATAGATTGATCACGCAGAAGCGACTTACATGTGGTGTCCAGTCTTTGTCAATTAAATCGGAACGTTTTCTCAACTTCGAGAGAAACTCTATATAAAACGAATGATTCTGATACTACGAGATTTACTCTTCACGATCACATGCTTTTGGTGCTTATTAGGCTTAATAGCCATTTTATAAAGATAAAGGATAAAGCTCTTGGCGTTGCGCGCGCATGTTTCTCGCCGGACAGAGCTCTTCTATTAAACTACTAGTAATCATTCAGTCGCGTGATGTTTGCTGATTCCAACGGTCTGCTATTATCCTGAAAAGAGCGTTTCTCTGCAATGCAGCAGGAAAAATAAGATTGATTCACACTAGTGATTAAGGTGGTATTTGGCTATGCTAGGCCGTTGGATGAGACGACAATGGTAGTTGCGCAATTATCGGTCGATTTTAGATCGGTCTCATGCCAGTGAGGTTTTTATCACTCAAGTAGAAGTTTTTCCTCCTCTTCAAAAAAACTGCGAGTAGAACTAACGACTCTGCCACAAGAAAGAATTTAAATACTCGTATTTCCAATAAAAGAATGCTTAAAGCCTAAGCGAGGTTGATACGCCAGGGCCATACCCCGGCGTCTTGGAGGTTTCGGCCTCCTGTGTATGGCACACCGATGTATGGCCCTGGCGTATAAACCTCGCTTGGGCTTCAAGCATTCTTTTTGGAATTATTTCGAATGTTTATTGTGAGCTTTTGGAAATAATCGATGTTATGGATGTACTTTTTTATCGTGAGAACGAGTAAATCAATCATTATTATCATATTTATAGAATTTAGGAGGCCAGAACATCCCAGTTGCTTCCAACAGTGACCCCAAAGACATTCGGATACCACGACATTTTCTCTACACGTTCATATGCTTGAAATCCACACGATCACTGCTTCAACCAACCTTGCTGCCTCACTCAGTGGCCCGTGTATTGGCCATAGATCATTTTGCGCGCCTATGTGAATCTGTCTTATTTTCCCTGCTGCGCTGCAGAGAAACGGTCTTTCGGGGATATAAGCACACATCATTGAATCAGCAAACATTACGTTATCAAATGATAATTAATAAACCAAAGAAAGATCTCTGCCCGGCGAGAAACATGTGCATCTTATACACAAGGGATTTCCCTCTTTGAAAACGTCAAAAAAGGCATCTTCAAAGACTAGCCATGTGGGGCTGTAGACAGATCTTATGTGTTCATTCATCCATTCAAATAATTTTTTTCCAAATGGTAAAATTAGTTCTGGATGGTTATGTTTTTGATGTTCTAAGGTGTCAAATGCAGTGTGACCGTAAGAACAAAAGAACGATGAAAGACTACAACCGCAAACAGGTTTCCAAACTTACATTGTCTTAGTGATTATTGTGCTTGTTGCACAAGCACAACAGTAATAGGAGAACATGTCTTGTTTCACTTGAACGTGCTCACATTTTGGCTGCTTATGCTTTGTGTGATGAATTAGAGCTTATGATATATTTGTAGATATTTGTTCAATCAGTTTTCGCTTGGAATATGACAGAATCAAGTTTTGTACCTATAATTTGTTTGAAAGACTTTTTCAGGACAGTGTGGATCTGCGCTATGTGTTTTCAGCTTTACTAGAGAAACCATCCAAGATCATTCTGATATTGGATGTCTTGGATTTGTGGTTATTTCATCAATACTGAGTGTTGAATCGCGCTTGTTTCGTAACCATCTCATACTCACTTTTTCTAATATTTCTTGCTCTTTGGCTAAAAACACCTGACCATATGGAATACTAGCAGAAATTGGCATTATGAGAAATCTTCTCATGACATAGCCGAAGCACAGCAGCTTTTCTGATGGCACTTTTGTTGGTAAGGCCTAGCATGTATAACTATGCACAAACTTATCTAAGCAACAATTTCTTCGCTTCGTTTTCGGGTGCCCTAGTTTCGCTGACAGATCATTCAATTATCAATATAATCTAATCATCATTTCATAATGATCGATAGCTAAGCATTTTCTAAGTGTAATGTTCTGTAATGTATTATCGCAATCATCATACTGCAACGTTAATGCCGCCGCCATGCTACTTTTATCCGTTATCGCTCAATTCTGTTGATAGAAGACCCATGCTCTAATCAACAATTTTGGAAAATCACCCGGATATACCAGCATCAGCACTACAACCACTAAGGACAGTTGTATCGTTGCTTCACTAATTGAGTTTTTCACATTACTGACAAAGACCCAAAATCATAATCACGCTTAATCACAGTTTGTTGTGCTACTATAACCGTTTGTCACCTTCAATGTAGTACGAAATTATCATAGCGTAATATTCCAATTTGCGAGGGATAACGATTGCCATTCACTGGTTCCTAGCATGCTTTCTACTCTGAACTTCTGCCAATCTATGGGCACTAAGGCATCTTGTAATGGCTTGCATTGAGCGATTTCGTAAACATTAGAAATAGCCACTGCGGAGCCCTGAAGACAGATAATTGATTATTCAACTCATTGTGTACAATTTCGACTCAGAAATTTATGTTTCCCGTCTCACTGAGCTCTATGTGATCTCGACTCGTATTAGCTGCGGCGTAATTGATCAGGTACGTCACCTAATCGAATACATTCTTTAACTTTTTATCTTTCTCATCTTTCCCTAGAACGTTTATTATAGTCAATACCCGACCTAAACAGACGTAAATTGATTATTCATTCGGTTAGACGTGAATAAGATGTAAAAAAAAATCCGCTTTTCATAAACATTATTTCAATGGATTTAGTAGGGAACCAACATGTCGACAAGCGCTGTTGAAATCGATCAGAATTCGTTCTACCTGGATGATGCCTGGTGTTATGAGAATGATTTCATCAGAAAATAGAGGATGACGCACTTGCTGTTAGTTGATTTTTCACTTTCATGCTATCCTAATCCAATATTCTCATGATGTTTTGGAGGGCGCGAATGAATAATTTAGGCGAGAAGGTATCACGATGACAAACTCCTCTTTTTACGTCGTTAGTAATATCGTTATACAATGATGATATTTTGGTGGCGAAATTTTCATTGCTCACCAAAAATCCATAAGCACTGAGCAGAGGTGTCCTGGTTGTCCGGAGTTTCTATAACTGCTTTTGTTTCACCTGATCTAAACTTCTTCGTCAAATTGATGAAATGAAAAGACCGGACTCTTTACTCTTTAGTGAGTTTTTTTATCATATGGATGTGGTTTTTTTTCGAAACCCTGCTTGTTGGCATGGCTGTCCTTCGCCCAGTGTTCTGTCAATCAGTTCTAGAATAACTTAAGTAAAGACTATGTAAACAAGTACGGCAGGTATACTGGGATCGCCTCGCTATTTGCCTATGTCATGAAGTTTTCCCTTTTGAACGATAAAACGGTCTTGCTGAGCGGTTGAAGAGCAGAGCCAGTGTGTTGATGAGAACTAGCAAGAGGTTTTTCAGGTGTTCTCGTCTTATTTTGTGTGGAAGAAGTGTTGCTTCGTTGATTTTTCACCTAGGAAATACTTGTTAGACTTTCAGAGTCAGAACTGGTGATATGAAAGAATCCATCCTTTTAGTTCATGAGACGGTAAGAGGACGTGGCTATCGAACAAATCTGATTAGTAATCGGGGATGATTTTCTCGTCACATTTTCAAAACCTGCAGTTGAGATGAGGGCTTCGGAATGCAAGAACCTTAATCTCATAATTAGCAAAGCTTCATAGAACTTTGCGAATTCATTTCTAGGGTTTGGAGTTCGGCTATAATCGTTACTTTTCTCCATTTTGAAATTTTTTCTTATACCTTCTCTGCAACGTTCTGCAAGATCAGACGTGAATTTTTTGGCCTACATGAGATTCGTGCGATTCCATATTGACGTATCAGCTCCGGAGTTTGTGTAGAGAAGCATTTGCCGGTGACTTTTGGATTTCGCTGATTCTTCGCAGATGATGTCAGTGATGGTATTTTTGACCCTTTCAGGGCCGCCTGGGCCATTAATGATGCAGGCGTCTTTTCATAGTTTGCTCGTCGAGCACAGATTTTTTTTTAGTACACTTTCAATGACCGTTCTTTAGTTGAAGAAATCATGGTTCTAGTGCTATGCTTGATTTTTAGGAGCGTAATTTTAGCGAGTTGTAGCAAGGAAAAAATTACGCTTTTTCCTAGGAGAACACAATGTATTTCGCACTCGTGTTTGGGTAGTTTTTTCACTAGACGAAACCAGTTCATCGAGATTTCAGTAGCAATGCGACACCCTTAAAAACGGAAATTTTACGTGTGAACCTAATTTTCTAGCAAAGCTTTTTATTGCGCTATAGTAACGACGGAGAGAGAAAACAGTACGCTTTTTCTTTGGCGAGTATAATGTATTTTGCACTCGTGTTTGGATGGCTTTTCACCAGACAAAATCATTTCACTAAAATTTTAGCAATTATTTGATAGCTTGGAAAACGGCGACTTCAATTGTAAGCTCAACTTTTAAACGAAGCTTTATGTTGCGCCGTAATAATGACGAAGAGAAATTAAGTTACGCGTTCCCTGTTAGAGCTAAGTGTACACACAGTGGTGGTTTGCTCGTTGGGTACAGCTTTTCATTAAGATTTTGAGTTATAATTCCATAGCTGAAAAAATGCGGCAGAGCATTAGGCCTGTTCCTGATAAGGCTTTTTTGATGCGCTGTAGCAATGAAGAGAAAAATTTGATAAGAGTGCGGATGTACAATGGGCTCTGTACTTGTACTTGCTTAGTGTTTTTACCAAAAGAGTATTTGTAGTATTTTCGACTATTTTTTGATAGCCTAATAATGCCAGTTCTTAAGAAACGCTTGTTTTCTATAAAGATCTTCTAAGTGCGGTGTAGCAATGACGAATACGTTTTGTCTTCGAAGTTAATTTTTCTTGAGGGTGCTGTTTGTGCTTGGCTTTTCATAGATATTTGATGATAGTCAAGTAGCCATCAATTAGATAACTAAATGATAAGAGAATCCTGATGATCTGGAGTAGTAGTTTGATGATACGAAATTCTTTATAGAGCTAAGAAAGGTCGTGTTTTGCAATCGAATTAATCATCCATTGGTTCAGAATCAAAAGTGAATTCATTTGTTATGCAGAATGAAAACGAATGACCAATATTTAGAGAACGACATAATAAAGTCTTTTCTACAAGTATGTCAGTAGAAAATTTTTCTGAAATGGAGAAAAGTCTTCTAAATAAAAAACGAAAACCGTGCCCTTTCGAGGTCATAGTGAAATCGCTCAGCGAGGAGTCATCAGAGGGGGAGGGGGGGCGATGTTTTTTCATGAAGATCTATAATAACTAATAATTTATTTGGGAATTTTCCATCTGCTGCGAGCAAATGTTTAGATTTATCTTAATGTCTTGATACAACACAATTAATTTTACATATTCATACGCTTTTAATGCATATTTATCTCTTAAGTGTGAAGAAAGCTCAAGGATGAAACGTTAATTTTTTTGCGCTTACAGCACCCTACAGGAAACTTTTTGAAGCTAAAATTCAATTCCATAACTTTTGAAGTTTATGCTGTTTAATGGCTTGCAAACTTTTAAAGGAAAGCCATCTTCAAACTCAAACCGAGCGAACACATATGACCGGGTGTGAAATTTTTTTTCATGAATAGTTTTTTTCTGTTCAACCGTTCCAAGGTTTTATTGATATTATTTACTGAATATTAGCGAAACGTTAGCCTCCTCGAATATTGTATATTCAACCTGCGTAACTGACTGTGTTGTTGTATGCTTCGCTGAAATTCAGTAAATTATCTCAATAACACCTCGGAACGGCTAAACAGAAGAAACTATTCGTTTGTTCAAACTATGCCGAGGTTAACGGATAGTCGGTGTTGAAATTTTTTTTAGTTTCGCTGTTACAGTTCGCAAATAATTATTTTCTAAAAGTCAAGTAAAACGCCATGATCTCCAGGTTTTGAGCTATCAAATGCTCACTGAAACTCTAGGTGAAAAGATTTTTTCACCAAAAAAGTTTTCTCGAATGGGTTTTCTTTATTCATTGTTTTTTGAATTTAAGTCATTATAATAGCTTTTCAACATTTGATATATGAGAAATATTAGACTAGTAGACTTACTTCATAATAATGTTGGTATAAATTACTGCACTTGACTTTGCTGATAACATAATTGTGTGATGAGATGGAGCTTTTTAGTCACTTATAAAAGCCATATAAGCAATTAAACCATATGGACGTCTAGAGAAAATTATGAAGTATTGAAGTATTGGAAAAAAAACTACGAATCAATTTCAGAATACTAAAAAAAAACCAGTTAAGTGGCAAAATTCGCGCGTCGACTGCGAATCGTTGCGGCGCGCGATTTCTATCATAGTCACGAAATGGTTGAAACCCAACTAGTGACTTAAATTGATCCCGTTGTATGGTGATTCTGAGATTTCATTGTACAGATTTGGAAGAGTTTCTCATCTTTTTTGCAAAAAATGGAATGTTGCGTAAGCAATTAAATGAACTGGTTCTACGTGAAATTTTGAAGCAACAGCGACATTGATCAGGCAAAACCTTCAGTTCGCTAGAATTTTGATTTCTCCCGTTATAGTACTTTTCACTTGGAAACTCTCACGTCACTACACCGCTGTAAGTCCGGTTTCTAAGAGCCATGAGTCACCATTGATGATTTTAGCCATGAGAAATGCAGACAGACTCTCATCCTGCCATTCCATGTCCCCTGGGTCCCAATCTGACATACTTAAAGCGCTCGTCTAGTATCAACAATTTTCGTTCAGATCTCAAGTGATCTCAAAGAATGTGCGACGCTGTGAAACTGACTTATCCATGTCGAGATAAAACACTTCTACAAATCGTTTTGGCGGAAGTGCCAACTCTGATCACACCTCTACTGTCGCATCCTTCGTAAACAGTTTGCCTTCGGTGTCACAGATAGCGTAAAAGCTGATGGCGTTTTTTTGTCGAAGCCAAGACAATGACGTTGTACCTTACTCCTCTCAGTTGTGATTATAGGTTTCCCGTAAAGAATTTGTATACAAGTACATTCGCTAGTTTGAAACTAATTACTTTAACAATGCCGGTTGTTCTCACTCCCGTCTTGTGATGCTCAACTAGTGCGGTACGCTCACAGTCGCGATCCATAATTTAGCACAAGCAAAAATAGATCGATAAGTGAAGACACTGTTGACCAAAATTTGATGAAGATTCAATAAAATTTTTGGATTAATGAAAAATAGTACCTCAGTTTTGAAATCAACAAAAAAACAAAATCGTCAAACTTTCTTGTGCAGCTTGTCTACAGATATATGCATATATATATATATATATATACATATGCACAAATATATGTATACACCCCTTTGCGGACGTCGCAATTTTTGGACTGGCGGTAGGATCGGACGGCCACGAAGAGAGCCTGCCGGCGCCTGCCCCAATGCATGTGAAGGTTTTGAATGCAATTTGTACTTCTCTCGTCAACATGTGGGAGTTTCGTGCCGATGGCTGGTCAGATATCAAGGAATCACCTGCATCACCTGTCGTCCCGTTGATCGTCGAGTGACTTGAGCGGGTACCAGCAACTCTTTCATTTTTTTCTGTCGCGTGCAAGAGTAGCCCAGTGGGTCCTCCTCGCTCTAATTATTCTCTGAGCATCACATTTTTTTTCTATCGCTTTCGGTGAAGAAATTGGACCAGCGGGTCAGTGGTCTTCCTTTAGTGCGCTTGATGTCATGAGGAATCCAGTCGGTAACGGCTCTCGTCCATCGGTTGTCGTTGAAAGCGCATCACGTGTCCGGCCCACCTTATTTTCGATATCCTGGCGTGTAGAACGGCGTCTCTTTTTTCGATCGTTGACGTAGGTCGGAACTTCGGATCCTTTCTCTCATTTGCGAAATACGGGATAGTCCTAGCATCGACCTTTCGACTGCGCGTTCGATAACTCCAAGTGATCTTTCATCCTGCTTACGTAGACCAAGAAATAGACCACAATAAAATATTTTTATTAGAAATGACGTAATTGTTCCACTCAGAATCCGCAGTGTCAGAGAAAAAAAAACCAACAGTTAATGAAGAGGCTATATTTAGAAGCTATATCGAACATATTTACAATTTCTTTTCACACTTACCTATAAAGCAATCAACTTAATCTTCTATTTCTTTCGTCTTTCCATATACTGCGATTGCACGAAGTGCATAAAATTAGTCATACAGGCTGAAAATTGGATGCTCCTGGCTGCATGCGAATCCACACGTTCGAATTTTCTATTCATAGCTATGGTATGCGAAGAAGAGATGAAGGTACAGCGCTTCTATCCCGTTCTCGTCCATTTGTTGGAACCTTTTGGTAGATACGTACAAAACAACGTTTTAGTACTCGTCCGATAGTTAAAATCAAGTAAATTTGAACGATGTGTTCTATTCCTTAGATGGCCTGTTTTCTTTGCTGCAACAGCCGAAAAATAATTTGTCTGAAATTCAAGCATTTTCTCCGGATAAAGCTTTTTTCGTAAGCATTTGGTGATCAGTAAATAGGGAAAGTCTAAGCAATTTCAACGGTGTACTCAATTTTAACCGAACGTATTTAACACAGCACCTCTCCAAACCAAAATTCAAACAGGGATTCCACGTATAAGACTTTATGGTTGCAAATAAACAGATCATCTTTATCTAAGCGCAGCAGAATATGGAATAACACTCCTCGATTGCCTATCAACTTACGCTTCTTGTGTAAGGAACGTTTACATCAAAAGCGAATATGTCCTCTCATATCCCTCCGTCACTGCCAATAGTGGAGACGTCCTTGTCTTCCAAATATCGTACAGAAATGGACCATTAAGTTTTCCACACGAGACAGGGGCGAATTCTGTCTACAGTCTCCATACCTAATGATAAAAATGCCGATAGTTGCGAAATAAACGCAGGATACCTTTGTTTTAATTGAATGTAAGGCGGATATATTGTGCTGCTAAAGTAATACTTCCTGTAAAAGCTGTCTAGGTAATTTTCATTACTACAGTAAGGCTAGCAATGCCAATGAACAAACTCATTTTCAGAGTGATTATGGCCAACTGCGAGCTTCTTATTTTGATCGTGTGGAACAACATGGTCATTAATCAAAACGATTCCTGTGAAATTAAACTAGAATCTCTATGGAAGTCGAAAGTGTCAAAAACTTTCAGACAGCAAAGAAATAAGAAAATTATTCAGACCTGCATGGAGATATAGTGTGCAGCACGCCTCTACGTTAAAGGATGCGGTGGATAAACGCAAGAGCCGGCAATAATTTTGAAGTTGGAAGTGGAATATCACAAGCTGATTTGCTATTTCTCTTCAAAATAGGCTAATTCAATCTTACATAACCGTATATCTTGTAGAATATTGGGTAATTTCAGCGTCGATTGACTTATTGATATTCAACAAAGACTCATTTTATTTTGGCATTGTCTGTCAATCAAAGCGCTCTAGTGAAAATCAGTGCGACAATTTTCTTCAATATCATCACGTTAGCGCTGTAGAAGCTGTAAGACTGAAATTCACCAAGAGGCGCTGGTCTCCGGAGGCACCCGCACTGATACGTGAAAGTGGTGGAGTTTCAAGTGTCCATAGGCACCCGCGAACTAACGTTCTTAATTATTGCAAAACGCTGCAGAGAAGACGTAGAAAAATATCGTAAACAGAGTAGAGCAGTCTTATGACTATAACTCAGAAACTGACAGGAGTATTCATGAAGCTCTCTGAAACTTCGCAAATTCATGACCGAGATGATTGCTGGCTTGATTCTATACTCGTCATCTGTAATACAGAGTTCCCAGTCATTAGAAAACTAATAAAATCGTGCTACTGATCAAAAATGGAAGCAAGACAGTTGTTGCCCAACCTGTTTGTTGTCCATAGTCTATGAAGTCTGCAATCGATTCATCCCAAACACGATTGAGAGGATACTGGGGTAAGGACAGTGAAGCGAGTAAGCAGAGTTTCGAGACGAGACTGAGTACTTTAGACCACAACCACACGATCACAACACTCAAAAAGATTTACGACTGTACAAGAGACCTTTCTTTCTCATTTTCATCAACTTGAAGAGAGCGTGATTCAGTAAACAGGAGCAGTCACAGAGGCTTCGAACAACCAGGGCGTCCCTAGCCAGTTCATAACAATTAATTGTGATCTATATACAGATTTCACAACTAAAATCTCGCCATTCAATAACGGTAATACTACTGACGTGAGAAGAAACGTTCAACAAGGCGATACGGTATCGTCAAAATTTTTGGCAGCCACCTTTCGCGACTCATGCGAACACTAGTATGGGACAAAATAGAATTGAAAATTGACTTTAGACAATAACATCATCTTCACTAGGCTAACGATTTCGTTCTTATTAGAAACCATGCATTAGTCAGGCACAACGAATGTTGATTGAGTTTGATAACACTTCTAGAAAGATTGATTTCCAATTAAATCTCACGAAACGATGCTCTTGAGAAAAGGATTGACTCCATCAACGTCATTCATGCTCATTAGAATAAAAATCTTTGAAAGACATTTATATAGATTGAGAAGTAATTCGAAGAATCTGCAGACTAATTTTTAAAATTAAGCAGGTGGGAATGAACGGTATGTAGATTGTATGAGAGCATCAGATAAGTACTTGAGAAAACGATGAACCCCAAATTCATGCCCACCTTTCTGACTTAAGCATTATTCCCTCCTCAACCTACACATCACATAACTGATTGCTACGTGAACAGAAAGGAAGATCACTTGGCGTCATTGAACGTGCAGGTCGAAAAGTCGATGTTGAGAGTATTAGCCTATCGCTAGTGACACAAATGTTGCGATGTTCTAGCCCTGTGCAAGCGATCAGAAATGGAAGCGTTCCTGATGAACTTGAAGTGAACCGAATAAGTAATACGTTCATAGACAACCGACGAACAGGAACCACTAGCGATTAAATTTCTCGGGATGTATAGCGCGCAACAAGATAGCAACTAATCTGATGATTAGATTTCCTCCTCAAGAGCCTAGACAAAAGATTCTGACGCTGAGCGTTATCCTGCGGCAAAGGAAATCCACTAGAGCACTCCAGCACGTAAAATTAAAAAACGGCACGTTTGCTTGCGCCTGCTCAAGCCATTTGACGATTAACGGAACGATAGGTGAATAAGGAGAATAGGAGTCAAAATCCCCAAGAGAATTAAGTGCTGAGCAAAAATACGACCTCGGACGGGAGTTGAACCCGTGTTTCATTCACACCGAGGACGCGTGCTACCATTGCATCACCAAGGCACATTCGCGCCACCACTCTTCTCACAACATCTCTATGTTAGCTGTCAACCACCAACTTTTAACATGTTTAGTCGGGCCTGCGATTTCGCTTTATAGACACAGTTCAGCCGACAGCCATTGCAATAACTAATACCCGAAATATCTAGTATTTTTACTATACACAAAGCGAAATCGCATACCCGACCAAACCTGTTGGTTGGTGGCTGACAGCTGACATAGAGATGTTGAAGAAAGTGGTGTCGCTAATGTACCTTGGTGGTGCAGTGGGAGACCGCGTCACCGTTATAGATGAAAAGCGGGTTCGACTCCCGTCGCAGGCCATTTTTTGCTCACCACTCAATTCTCTTATGGATATATGAAACATCATAACACTGCGAAGAAAACAGTGAAAATACTAGAAATCTCGAGTATGAGTCGAAATATAGGATCGATGTTCTGCTGCCTAAATATTGCTGCAAGTTGGATTACTTTTAGTTTACTGTATACTAACAGACTACTTCTACACAATGCATATTATGGACAATGATCAACCCTATGAATTGGTCAATGATACATATTACGTAATCAAACAGTCAGTTTTAACTAAAACTCTAACGATATTAACAATTATCTGCAGTGAAGAGACTATTATAATAAAGCCACCGAAGCTAACTAGAACTTCTTCCAATCGTAAAAAATGACTTGTGATCGATGAAGATGAAACAGCCGCGTTTTCACTGCACCATGAGATGACTGGACGAGCAGGATGGTTTTCCATAGCTGAACGATCATTGTTGGTTTGGCTACTGAGCGGATCTTTCCATTTGTTTGCACAGAGTGAAAGTAGTAATATCATGTCACCTTGGATTTGGTAAAACACTGCTACAGGCTCAGAACATTTATGAGAATGACACCTACTCAATGTCGCTGCTTTTATACTTTACCTTATCAGCCATATGCTCAAGCAATCCCTATCATTAACTTATCGCCTACTTACAAATACATCGAAACGCATTTGAAGTCACGATATGTACAGGTGATTATTCACATGCACTTTTTATGGGTACGAATATATACTTGTGCAGCATATGTGTGCTTACGTTTATACGTGTTGCGCCCTTGACGATTATGTAAAGAGCCTAAAGTTAAGTGACAAAAGCCGTCTAGAAGTTACATCGACCGCTTTTTGATATGAGAGCCACGGCTACTCCACAATCCTTTTTTGAGAACGTTATGTAAGACTTCTGCAGACAGACTGTTTGTGTCCAAACGTATTGGCAACTGGACTCTATTTTTGCTGCCCGTCCACTAATGAAAAAAAATAAATGTACGTGTATGAAAATTAAAAATCAAGAAATATAAACATAACACATTGTCTTGGACAGCTCGTGTGAACAAGGACGCAAGGGTAGACAGTATATTCAATTTTCCTTCAATAAAAGAGGGCAGCTTGCATTTCTGCTGAATTCCTGAGGAAGGTGCGGTCGACAACATAAAGCCTAATAGAGGTGAGTAAATACATATCTGGCCTACAAGTGACCAACTGTGAATCAACGATGTACCAAATCAGTGGTGCTTCTTTTTTACCGTCGCCAATTGGCTGATCGAGGATTGTCGCCAGTGGCCTTATAACGAGACACAGTCTTCGCAGGTATTGCAAGATACCTCATTCGTTTACTGCATGCCACTCCACTTAAGCTATCTCATTATGAGAATAGACACAGAATTCATGGGCGACCACACGTATGTTACAGTGCATAAGATCTAAGCAAAGATTAAATTCGGAAAATCGTACTCTCTCGCAAAGTTATTCGTTTGACGTCGATAACGTCGATGTGAATTACAAAATGCTATTCGCACACTTGCTTTGGGATCTCTGAATGCATAATGATGACTGATGAACAAGAATCCCACAAAGCTTCCAAAACTCACATGCATGGAAATGTACGTCGTATGATATGTTTTCGTGGCTTCCATCCGTACTTTACGGCAGTTTCTGGAATTCGTATTAGTGTGCCTGCTATTTGACCAATTTGACTTGCTAATACCGTCAAAGTTTTAGTTAAAACCGACTGTTTGATTACGTGATATGTATCATTAACCAGTTCATAGGGTTGATCATTGTCCATAATATGCATTGTATAGAATGATATATTTAAGCATTTACATTATTTATATTCAATGGAAATTCTGTTAACAAAACGAATGATTGTATCAAACCTTCCATTTGTGGCATTACCGCTCAGGAGAAGTCGATCGATCGCTTTACTGCCTCAAAACGAAGTGATTCAATAAAATAACGCCTACTACTATAACTTTCCAGCAAGTGAAGATTTTTTGATCCCCAGAGTTTTGTGCGTATTAGAATTATACATGATCACTGAAAACGCCATATTTTGTCTAATCTTCATTTTCAACTACAGTTTAGGTGTACTTGGATTTGAATGCCTTATTTAGTTGGAAACGAAAATGAAATTCGATTCTTTCTTAGTTTCCAAGAAATTTTTTCAAATGAATAAATCTATAGCGAAGGTTTGTAGCTGATGTACTAAATTATATATGGAGGTTCAGTGAATTTGTACTGTATTGTGAAGGTTCAGTGGTTTATGTGGATTATACCAAACAATAGGATGGAACCAAATAATGGCGTGGTACCAAACAACGTGGTAGAACCAAACAATCTATAATATACATACGTTACTATGATAATAACATAATAATAATATATACATGATTGCGACATATCGCTACATGAACATATGCCTAAGTCACTGTGAGTGACCGATTGATGAGAAGTATCGTCATCCACGATACTATGAATGTTATTATAACTGACAGTGTCATTGTAACTAAAGATGTTATTGTAACTGACGATGTTAATGTAACTGACGGAGCATGACTAGGCGGCAAGCCCGTTTGGGTTGTTACGCTCACCCCGGGATAACAAGCCAACGGTGGGATTCAGTGGGTGAATATATAGGTGATAGCAATGGGGTCACTACTGATTATATATGGGCAGAATCCCTTAACCGCAGTGGTGGGTTAAGCATAGCCTAAGTAAGTTCGCTTCGCCACTGAAGCGCTATGTTCCGCTCACAATTCTATTGAGTTCATTTAACGGTTATATGAACACGAACTTATTATAGCAATTAGATACACGACGACGAGAATGTGTGAAGAGAGCAATAATGGGTGGATTACGGTTCAATGTGAGGTGGTCCGGATGAAGTCAAACGACCGCTCGGATGATGCCACGTGAATGAACTGACTGTAGAGGTTGTTGGCAGCTGGGTGCCGCTTTCGCTACTAGGACCATTTTCTCTCTAAGGTCCTCGAGTCTATGCGATACCATTTGCTCTCTAAGGTCGTGGACCATCTGCGCTAGCCTAAATTATCATGTAATTCCGGAAAAGATAGCAAAGTTCTCTTGAGAGAAAGTTTTTAAATTTTAATTTCTTTTTGAAAAAATTTCAAGTAAATAGTGTGAGCAGTACAACAAACGTGAACAATCTTAGGCTTTTGTTTCAGTTCTCGATTTGAGCTAAAAAATATTATTTCAACTTCTCACGATCGTCGCCATTTTGTTTATGTCACGCCCATTGGGCGACTTTTCACTGGAGCGTAATTTGAATGCGCGTTGAAATCAAGATGTATGGTCTAAGAATCTTTGCAAGCAGCTCAGCTTAGCGACGTATTGATTTCAAAGTTCTGATATTTGGATGATCCACAGATTTTCTGCCACTCTGTGGCTTTTATTTATCGTATATCGTATCGTATGACATAACACACAGCCATGTAATCCCCTGCCCACGTTACCATGTTCGTGGACGTCTTATTGTGTGATCCAAAAGGGCTTCGTTCATTATCCAATAACGATGCTATTCGTTCTTCTGGCTTTGTGCGACAGTTGAAATGCATTTCCATATAATTTGCATTTATCTATTCATTGACCTCAATGTACCGTTCATAGACGGCTTTTTTGCGAATGTGGTGCATTAAACAAACTTAATTTATCTTTTGGTTTGAGTGTAAAATCTGGCTTCGATGGGCCATTGACTGACTCTGACTATAGAAGTCTGAAAAAAATGCTTTGTGCCGAAAAATTATCAAATAGTGAAATTGCGTGCGCATTTTAAGATGTACGCTGTTCAACGTTCAACGGAGCACATATCGAACTACTGCATATGATAGCGACGGGGCTAAAGATGAATGTAGCCTTTTGAGAAACTTTATCGCCTATGTATTACAGAAAATAAATTTTAAGAGTTTGGTTGTCAACAGAAATTTTCGTGAAATGAGCATTCGAGCAAAGGAGATTAAGTTGTAATTCCGCAAATCAATTGTGCTTCTAATAACCTCTACTAGTCTGCAACGAAATTATAATGCTCATATTGTAGCTTTTTAGTAGAATCGTGCACTTTGGAACATTTCTTGTTGGTGAATAAGGTGCTTAAACGCATGAATACAAAACAAAGACTAATGTTCACACGTTTACCTACCTATGAGGACTGCTATCAATCTCTTACATATTTAGACCTACGTCATATCCACCATGACATGCCATGATAGAAGCATTTATTGAACAAAATCAACGCAATCGCCAGACCTAGCAATTTTGCCTCTTTTCGAATGTTGAACGCCATTAGGCTTACTATTGGTGATATGGATTGTCACGAAAACCTGTCCCCTTTCTATGTCAAATTCATAATGTTGTACTGTTTGTTGTTCATACTGAATCAAAGATTTTCTTAATTAGGCTGATTTTGTTAAGCCATGAAGCGAGCACTATCGAGCTCTCTTAATTCCTCAATAATGTCGAGTAATTTGTAAAACGTGGAATCTCAGATACTAGGTGTTACTGGCGTTTTACCCTCACTTAGTGTGCGTACTTGCCGCTACACCAACAAGCCTCTTGTTCTGCTATCAATCTTTTGGATGTCTAGTTAAAAAATCATAACACTTTGTAGAAGCGATAAAATAAAAGAAATCATGCAGTTTCTGGTTTTTTCAGTGGAACCCACTAAAAACACATTAGTGTAGAGTAGTGTTGTATAAAAGATGTGCTCTGAAATTTATATCACTTTGGTCATACAGTCCTGCACGCTCAAAATAAGTGGAGAAGGTTTCAACATACTCTAGACTCTGCGACTGATGCCCTATGAACATTGATTTGTTTTCGCTGAGTCCTATAAGGCTTGGTTCGAAGATGTTTCTGTACAAAAACGATTGCCTTGTTCTCAAAAGTGAGATGAGCTTAGCTACTTTGAAACTTCGATCTGTAACACATCACATTAGGCACAAGCTACTTGTCAATGCAATATCTACAAATTCGTATACACAGAAAATAGGAAATACTGGATGCTCTTCTGCTTTGACGCTCTCTAATTCCCTGTTTCTAGTCAAATAGTTTTCGTCTAAATTTCTCATCACTTTTTCGTTACATTGCAGTTTGAAGTTATTTTATGAAAATGCGAACCTTTTTGGCAAGATGGGTAATGCTACTGATTCATGAAACTCCTTCAAAGAGCGTTTGCATCAAGCCGCATCACCATCTACAACAAAGCGGTAGAGATTGTCCTAAAACCTTTTATATACAGTCAATATATGCTTGTGCATGGATGGCTGGAAAGTTGCCAAGCTTAATAACTCGAGGCGTATCTACCCTACCAGGAGAATCGCAGGCATATGTAGTCTCGCAAGCCACAGTTGTGTATATCCGAAAGAAAAAAACAAAGAATAAGAATAGAGCCTTGTCTCACATTCCTCCGGAACGGCTTCCGAGACACCAGCGTTTGTAGGCGAAGCACGGTGAGAGCTAATACAGCATCGCCTCTTCATGTTACCATAATCTGAAATGACTATAACAACTCCACACCTGCAATGAAACACACACTGGTTTTAGAAACTTTAATAAAGTATGATCACTTGTCAAGATGAATCTATTATATCTTATTGATCGTCGAGTGACTTTAGTAAGTGCTAGAATAGCCCCCATCTGTAAATGGCGTATCTGTTCAATTGGAGATCGTGTGAACAGTATACTGTTCACTGCTAGGTGGACCAAAAGGCCCACGTCTGCTCAGTACTGCACAATCTAAGTTTAGTGTGTTCCACACCTGTTTTTGCTGTACTGTGTACACTCACCCAGTCGGTGGCTAGTCGAAATAGGAGATGAAGCGGAAACGATATTTTGTGCAGTCAGTAAGTTTTAGGAAATCTCTTCTCGAAAAAGCTCTTTGACCAGTAATTTGATTGACAAATACCTATGACTATATTTCTATCACTCGAAATAATTTGTCCCTATTGTCTAAAGTGAGCGTTTCAAAGGACAGCGACAAAGAGTCATTATGTGCTCTCAGAAATTTTCGAATGCTTCCAGCACATATTTGTCTCAGACCGAAGTAGAGCATACTAAACAACATCATACATATATATTCATATCTAAAGAGCGATAGTGTAAGGTGGTGATTCCTTCCCATTGAAAGTCCTCGATTGTCTTAATTATTCTCTTATTTATTGAAAATAATGGTTTGCTGTTGAAAAATCATTGTTCTCGAGGCGACGTGAAAATCACTTGTGCTCTACTGGGTCAGAAGGGAGAAATATCTGCGGCCTCCAATGTTGAAATTATTCCAATGGGTCTAATTAGCGTGAAAGAAAAGTAAGGTTTCAATAGTGTAGACAATAAGCTGTGTTGGGATCATAAAGTATGAGAACCCACTACAATTCCGTTGCCTAATTCCTATCCATAAAACTCACCAGTTATACTAGATGATACGATAATGGTTACAAGACGACAGCCATGAGATTAACTCTGCAGTGGAAGTGTGATTAAAACAGCTATAATAGTTATGTTAATAAACGAATATGGTCAACGAGACGAAGGAAAACTTGCGCACAATGGAAGCAACATAAGCGGATTTTTGGCAATGTTGAGGAGCCACTTACCAACTGTCAAACTCAGAATTTTGATGCCGCATCTTTCACTCTACGGTTCTTCAGCGTTTTGTCATGTAGCAGAGTTGTAGGTTGATACTTCAACCATGTTCGGAAATCCTTGCACTCCTTAGGAATGTATGCAGACGCTGTCTGAAATATAAGCGACATACTTCAATTAGAAAGCGTAATTAAAACTTCAAAACTCTGCCTTTCTCGAGATCCAGAGATCAAGGTTAAAAAATATGAGTGAGATGGTCATGAGAACAAATGATGACAGATGAGAGAGAATAGCTATGAAGTGGATTTCGAGAAAGTCCAAGCGTTGTAAAAGACGATCATGTAATACGTAGATACCTCTATAGCTAGAAACAAGTCATGGATCACAAAATAGTCTCATGAACATCATTACGCTGTAAGCAAGACACAAATGGCAAATGGTTTGACGCCTACTTTACTCGCAATGATCGTCTCTTGAGGTGGCCAAGTGAGTACTTAACAAATGTCCGAATTTATTCAATCATCCACAAAGAGTCGCAGCAAACCATTCGTGCACAATAATCACGATATACCACCTGTATCACCTGTCGTCTCGTTGATCGTCGAGTGACTCGAGCGGGTACCAGCAACTCTTCCATTTTCACCTATCGCGTTCAAGAGTAGCCCAGTGGGTCCGCCTCGCTCTAGGAATTCGCTGAGCATCATATATTTCTTCTATCACTTTCGTGATGAAATCGGACCATTGGGTCGGTGGTCTTCCTTTAGACCGCTTAACGTCCCGAGGAACCAGTCTGTAACGGCTCTCGTCCATCGGTTGCCGTTGAAGCGCATCACGTGTCCGGCACACCTTATTTTCGATGTCCTGGAATGTAGAACGGCTTCTCTGATTTTCGATCCTTGATGTAGGTCGGAACTTCGGATCCTTTCTCTCATTTGCGAGGTACGGGATACTCCTAGCATCGACCTTTCGACTGCGTGTTCGATAACGCCAAGTGATTTTTCAGCCTGCTTACTTAGCGACCAGGTTTCTGCTGCATACGTTAGGGCAGGGATAATTGTCGAGTCGAAAAGGTGGGCACGGGTCGGATGTTCTTTGTTCTCTTCACTACATCTTCGATGCTCTTGAACGTTCCCCAAGCCGCTCGTTTCCTCCTGCTGGAGCTCTGGAGCTAGGTCGTTCATCATGTTGATTTCACGACCTAGATATACGTAACTGGAGCATTCGGAATATGTCGTTCCGTTGAGCGTGAATGGGGCATTCGAAACCCATCCGTTCCTCATGAACATTGTTTTTGTTAAATCAGTTGAAGACCAATCTTTCCACAAGCGTTATCGAAATCGGTCAACATTCGCTCCGCTGGCTGATGTTTGGTGTTATGAGAACGATGTCGTCAGCAAAGCGAAGATGGTTCAATTGTCAACCGTCAATTTTCACTCCCATTTCGCCCCATTCTGATGTGCGCATGACGTTTTGTAGGGTGGCAGTGAATAGTTTTGGCAAAATTGTATCGCCTCGTTGAACCTCTCTTCTTACTTCGATGATGATAATGTTGTAGAACAAAGATACTTTGGTCGCGAAATCTTCATAAAGCTCACTAAGGATTATTATGTACCGAGTAGGGACGCCCTGGTTATGCAGAACTTCTATAACTGCTTCTGTTTTTACTGAATCGAAGGCTTTCTTTAGATCGATGAAGGTGAGACAGAGTGGTTGCTTGTATCTCGTGAAACTTCAATAAGTGTTGTAATCGTGTGGATGTGGTCTGTGGTACTGATTCCTTTTGGAAGCCTTGCTTGTTCGCATGGCTGTCCTTCGTCCAGTGTTCTGCCAATCCTGTTTAGGATGACTCGAGTAAAGAGTTTATAGACAACGGACAGCAAGAAGATTGGGCGATAATTGCCTATGTCGTGAAGGTCTCCTTTTTTGAACAACATTACAGTCTTGCTGGTTTTCCATTGGATGGGAACTTTGCATTCTGACAGGTAGCGAGTTAAGAGCCGAGCCAGGGTGTTGATGAGAACTGGCGGCAGGTTCTTCAGGTGTTCTGGTCTAATCCTGTCTGGACCGGGTGTTGTTCTGTTCTTCAACGACGATATAGCATGTCGGATTTCGGAAGGGAGGACCGCTGGGACGACATATTCGTCCTCTTTCAATTTATATGACGGTAAGAGGACATGACTAGCGAAGAGATCCGAGTCGTATTGGTGGACGATTTTCTCCATAGCCCTTCACGAAGCTGCTAGTGTGCCGTCGGGGTATCGCAGTGCAGTCATCTTTGTTTTATAGTTGGCGAAGCCTCGCTGAGCTTTGCGAACTAAAGAAACTTCAACAGAAAATCCTTGATGTTTTATTATGATGATGAGCTTATGTAAGGCTTCGAAAATTTTCATTTTTATGGCTAGCAATTCGGTGTTCTCACTTCCACTGGAGCCACAATAATTAAAAGTGTCCAGAGCAGTTACTCTTTGCGCAGTATCTCGGTAGCCGTCATGCCGAGATGAATCGAGCAGAAAGGATCACCATTCAAATAAGGCAGCGTCCACAGTGTGACCTTTTTATTCAAGGCTCCAGTTGCATCAAAGTGATCTGATTTTCCGCAGTTTTTCGGTCCACAGGATGGTCCTTGAACGCTTGTCGGCCAAATTTATTTGCTTTATTTGGTGATAACCAATCTGCCAGGGAATACGTAAAAATCCAATTCAACGACTGTTTTTTGAGGCCTAGGCTTAGGCTAAGGCTTAAGGCGACGGTGTCTCCTGCTAACACAATATCATAGGCTATCACTGTAAGTAACGTCGTCAATCTCTGCTATAAACTAGAAATTATAATGAGCGTTCCTCACCAACACCACCGAAGCGTAACTATGGCTCTGAAGTACCTACTATGAAAGGGCTCTAATAGTGTTCACAAAGTATATTGCAATAGTCGGACTACAACAAGCCGGCGCGTTACAAGATGAAAGCCACTAAAGTCAAAATCAACGGCACCAATATATACGAGTGAATATTCTCTCGCATCAGTCTATGGTTATTGATGTAATTTAGCTTGCTTTTCATACAAATGGGACGTGTTGGCTGTTGAACGCCGAAGAGGACTGCGGTGGCTTACTAGATGTTACTGACCAATAGTGATAGGCTGAAATGTATGCTGATTATCAAGGATGACAATAAAGGGAGGTGTACGCTCTGTGCACTAGTCTGCTCTGTTTTTATGCACTATGGATTTCTGAGCGACCTCATTCTAAACTGGCAATTTTCTTTTGTCACTTATTTCATGGCTGTATTCAGAAATGAATGCCAAAACCCGACGCTTCTGGATATTACTTACTACTACAGTGTAATGTAATTACTGTGTCCAGAATGATCAACAAGTTGCTTACATCTTCCTCGTTACTGGCGCATGTCTTCTGGGGTCATCCGCAGAATGATCCTCAAGCTGAGTTATTCACGATTCTGTTATGGCCAATGGTGTTGCTTTCCAGTTTGATGTTTTGGGAATCTGTATGGTTTTAGAATTTCCAAGCTTCCTTTTTTCTCTAAAAATCTGTTTCAGTTTATTTGTGTTGTTCTGAAGCGAAGCTTATCTCTGAGTAAGCCGAATAGGCACTAATGTCATCGATGCTTCTTGAAGAAAACTGTACAGATGGGTGTTAGAATATGTCAAAGAAGTGGGACGACAAATTTTTCAACGTCGACCTTTCTACGCTTTTTGAGGTCACAAGGTATATTGTAAGATACTTCGGAGAACATGGGAACGATGAATTTCGCCTCGTATCAATTGAAATATTCGCATTACAGACAGCAAACGCCTTCCGCAGTCCACCCCTTCTTGATGAAGGATATATATATATATATATATATATATATATATATATATATATATATGTATTCATGCGCTTACCATAGCTTTTTGCTGGAGTGTTTGCTTAAGAGCACGCTCAAATTTTAATTTGCCTGACAGTTATTTTTAAGCCATTCATGTAATCTGTTATGGACACTGATATAGAAATCACTCGAAACGAAAGGTATGATATATTTGACAATACCAACCATAAGTAATCGGGTGTATAACACTGCCCGTTCGGTGGTTTTATGACTTGTCGGCGCGTGTAAGACGTTCGTTGATGGCTCCTGTAAGTAAAGAGCTTCTTCCCTTAGGAAATTGGCTCAGACGAAGGGTACTGTGCAACTGAGGAGGCTACAAGGCCTAAGCACGTGTATTGCACTGTATAAGTGCCCATAACAGTCTACATACATTTTCTAGCGCTTTATTTGATCCGACATCACAGTGTTTTTTTCACTGTGCCGATCCAGTACTTCTAGCATCCAATTCGTTTCTCCGTCTTCCTCTTGAACGGCGTAGAATACTTGTTGAGCGAGCCTCCTTGCAATCTCGAGGATAGCCTTGCTATGGCGTTCCATAGGACGTTGTTGCTGATGGAGAGAAGTAGGAGAATGGAGCTCCGCTCCACGCGCGCCGTGACTAACATCACAATCACTCGGCCACGGAGCCCCAACAGACCACATACATGGCTCATATATAACCATCAGACATATATGCATTGATATGGAAAATGCATTTGCATTTGTATTCATATGCGTGTCACTTCGAGAGAGGAAAGATGCATTGATGTGTCGTAGTAGTAGTAGTAGGAAACTTCTTGCTTCCGAATTAACCATGTATTGGTTGTGTATACTGCCAAAGAAAATACTACTTTTGAAAATTTACTGTATTAATTGAACTACCACTGTGCCATCCACTCAAAGCGTCACATTGGAATGATAATTCGTTTAGTATTTAGCAATAAGTAAGGGTTCGACCCATTAGTGTTTTGAGATTATCATTCCTTTAGTCGACTTATATGAGAAAGATTAAAATAAGTCTGAAATTGCTTTTGGAGTGTCGTGATTGCCGTTACCATTGTAGTGTAGTAGTTCTTGAATTAACTAGTCACACCAGTGAGTTAACAGGTCAACACAAACGAGGAAAAACTTCAATAGTGAATGATTGTTGGTGTATTCGCAAAGACTATTTTATTCTTTCTATGCCTCTTGTTCCCAAGTACTTGACGAAAATGTCGTTTTCCTTCAACGGGACAAGAGTTTTCATTTGCAGGAATAGAGTTTCTAAAAGAACTTAGCCAACTCTTTCGTTGCCATTGCTCCGGATGCTTTTATAACGTGCAAGGAGTTAAATGAGCACACGCCCAAATGTAAAAAAAGTCTAGGAGTGATGTAAGATAAAACTTTCTCTCTAGAAATAAACAAATGCTCGGTGCTTAGTATGATTTGAATTTTTGAATTCTTGCGTATAAGGCCTCTTTATGTTTGTTTTAAATGGGAAGAGACGCTTTGCGTTCTTTCTTCACGTACTTCTCACCATCTCATCCACACGTCATTGGCAAACTCGATCGGAGTCTAATCTCCGACGAAGTTCATTCTGGACACTGGCTTGTTGTTTGCCACTATTCACTTTTGCCTTTGGGTATTTTGTTCCATTTAATATTTCTTCACTATTTATGAAAGAGTTAACAAGTTCTTTCATTGTTCACCTTATATTCGCTGTTCATTGGCAAAAACATTTCCGATTTAGAGACACGCACAAGAATTTCCGGCGTGACTATGCGGAAAATTGTAAATAACTGGTCAAAACGATGCTACGAGACGACAATGTGATTCACATGTGCCGCTCACTCACATTCTTTCGATTTTTCGAGAGACTCAGTTAGTTGCAGCCCCTAACTTGTACGTGTGTTTCCAGAGGCGGTTGAACTTTTTTGCATTCCAAACAATATTTATTGTATGCATAACTGCTGTCGTGATTGTTCAACTTGAATGGCCCACTTTGCACTCATGGAGTAGCCGTATAATCCAGCTTATTTTGTTATTTAACCTTTTCACGTGAACTGATTTTGGACGCATGTTCTGTAATTCGTTTCTGAAATATTTTGCCTCAACTTTGTTCTACTCTGACCATAAACCCACCACTTCATGAAGTGAATATATGAGATCGGCAACTTATTGCTAGGTCCACTTCTGCATGATAATACTCTCGACTACTATTCCGTTCTATGCTTTCTTTATAGTCTTGTATTGCTGATATTGTACTGTTATTACGAAAATAAACGATAGTCCAAGTAGTGAAGATTCGATGCAGAAGCAACCACTAGAAGTCCAGTGTTACCGGATCAACTCAAACTGTACAAACTCCCCGCTATCTTCTTTTGCTACACTGGCAATAAAGTAAAAAGATCAGAACTAAACAATGTTTCATTGACACAATGGTGATAAAGTCACAAAAAACCCTGTTTTTCCAATATGTAGATGGTACATTAAACGAGGTATAACCGATGTTTGTCATCGTTATCTCATCATCTATGATGATCACTTATTGCATTCACAAAGTAGCGAATCTTTGACCGCTTGCGGACGGCCGTCGATCAATTTCCGCATGTTGTGGGAGATTTTCGTTATTTGCTATAATTTTTCTTTTTGTTCCGAAAAAAGACTGGAGGGGAGGCGGGCGAGGGAGGGAGGTATAGTGACCTGATACGCCTTAATTTTCTCTGCGCACTTATACACTTTGTGCATATAACTTATGTGCGCCTGGAATTCGATTGTGGAGTGTGCTGTACTTTTAATTCATGCAGCGCATTATGAATATCTGGAAAATCTAGAATGACTTTAACGTCGTTGAGATTTATGCTATCAAAAGAGTATCAGCTTAGTCTAATGAGAAACCATTCACAGACCCTAGTCATGCAAGCAAAGCACTCAGCATGTGAAACTTGATTTCATTCCTGTTGCTACAGCGTGCCAGGGAAATGTTTTGACAAGCACAGTGTTGGAATTATCTATATTCATCACTCTGGGAATAGCAGACACACAGCGCTATCCAAGCCCACCTAGCGTGAGGCTGCTCGAAGGCGCAAAGGCCGCATTGGCGAGTGCCTCGTGCTGCCGTCCATCCGGAAGATAGTTGCTGGGTCGATCCCCAGCACGGCGCACACTGCATTTCTTTGGTATCATCCTCTGTTCTACCTGTGCAATTTATTCGAATCATTGACACAGCCTATCATACTATATCTCATATGGTGACACCGTAACACAAACGATCAGTTGTATAATTTATTTATCAATTATTCAACAATCTGCAACTTATGACAATAATCTTGCTGAGTGACTACGCTGCGCATTGCGTGCAAGATCAACGCGGTTTACAGAGCACTGTCGCTCACTACCGTACACCGTACAAAATACGTTTGCAAATGCAATTATCACAACATCGCCGAGAAAAAATGCGGAAAAGTTGGATACGCTGTATCACCCCACGATCGACGTTTATCAGAAAGTAGCGAAATTTCAGACATCTGAGCGTTTTTTGCTATATTGGCGACGTTATAGAACAACCTTTAATACTAATCAACACCACAACAACTACAATGAAGCGTTGTGCTGAAGGATCGAACCAGTAATCTTCTTCTCAACGAAAAGCAGTCCGCGGTACTTGTCACTGCGGGCTGCTTGTCGCTCGCCGAGCCTTCTTGAGAACTTCTTGCTTTAGAGTTAATCCATGTCTTGGTTGTGTATAACTATCTAAGAAAGAAGTGCTTCCAAAGGTTTTTTCAATATTTGTTAGACCCCCACAATGCGCCATCAACTCAATGCGTCACGTTGAAATCGTAATCCGTTTAGTAATTAGCAATAAGTAAAGGTTGGATACACCAGTGTTTTGAGATTGACATTCTATTATCGATTTATGTAAAAAGAGACTCAAAATGGGCTCAAGAATACTTTTGAAGTGCCATGATTGCCATTACCATGTACACCAGAGTGTAGTGTAGTAGCTCCTTAAAAATAAACTAGTCACACCAGTAAATAGCGAACTTTTACATTGCAAGATGATATTTCATTCGCATCTCACGATTTCTAGACTGAAGCTCGTGAAGAGATTCGCAGAATGTCCAGCATAGCAAATGACTTTACACCGAAGGAAGAAGAGCAGATAAGTAGAGACATTGGATGGCTCGAGGAACAAAACCGCTGCGCAGAAGTTTTCTAATGTCCAGTCTTGTTGATGATCTCTCATTGATCTGTGATTATGTGCGTGGCTGAGAAGAACATTCTCCGCTATTTTCCTATGTGCCATTCATTAAGTTGTACTTGTGCTTTGAAAGACGGTTGAACTATCATGCACTGTAGATAGTAATTACTGTGAATACACAACAACCCCGTGACCGTCACAACTACAATAACCCTCCTTTGCACTCATGGATTAGTCATGTAATTAAGCTTAATTTGGTATTGACCTTTTCACTAAACTAATTTTGAATTTGTCTTCCGTAACCGCTTTCTGCAATCTTCACCCTTAGCTTTAACTTTGTTCTACTCTAACCATAAACCCACCCCTTTATGAAAGAATATAGAGGGCCGGAAGTTATAGCTATGCTCTCTTCCGCTTGTTGTTGCTCTTGACTACTATTCCGTTCTTTACTCTCAATATACTCCTATTTTGCTGGTGTTGTACCGTTAATCCAAAAACAAACGATAATCCACATGCGAGGATTTTGATAAGAGGCAAGTAATAAAAACCCCGCTTGGCAGCAGAGATCAAACAAAAACCCCCTAACTTTCTTTAGAATACTGACAATTGATTAAAATGATGCTTAAAAACGATATTTTCACCGACACAGAAGGGTAATATAGTCCACAAACGGACTCTATAAAATTATTGAAGCAGGGATCACAAAATCACTTGCCTAGCAAAGCTTATGAACACGAGCAAAAATATTTATTCGCCACTTTTGGAGAGATTCCGACAACTACGTCATAGAAATTTTTTAAGTGGTGTGGATACTACATTGCAGGAAGGATGACCAATGTTTGTCTTTGTAATTCCATCTTATGGTGGTCGTTCATTGCATTCACAAAATAGCGAATCGTCGACCAATCGCAGACGACAGTTGGTCAACTTCTTCGTGTAGAGGGAGAATATTGTTACCTTATAAAATCCTTTTTATGTCCCGGAAATAACTTAGGCAAGAGGTTTAGTGTTCTGATACTAAATTGCGTTACGCGTTTGTCTTTAGTGCACTAATTAACTCTAATCTGCGAATTAAACTCCAATTGTGTAATACTACTTTTCGCTCAAACAGCGCACTGTGGATTACTGTGAAATCAAGACTGATTTCGAAATCGCTTTCAATTTATGCTGTCAAAAAAGTATTAGTCTTGTCTAATGAGAAGCAATTCACAGACCCTAGCCCTGCAGACAAAGCACTCCGAGTGTTAATATGATTTTTTTCTGTTGTTACAGCGCGCCAAGAAGAGTAACATGCACAGTGTTGAAGTTATATATTCAACACAGGGAGGACCCCAGACCCACTGCGCTAGCCCTTCTCCATTTCACGTGCGGCGGCTCGGCAGCAAGCGGCCCACAGTGGCTATTACCTTGTGTTGCAGTTTATCGAGAACGAGGTCGCTGGGTCGATCCCTGAACACCACGCTCACTGTAGTTCTTTGGTGTCATTCCTTTCTTCTCTGTACAATTAGCTCAAATCACTGACTTACCATATCACACTATATTTCATATAGTGACACTGTAACATAAGCGATCAATTGAACAGTTTATTTACCACCATTCATTCAGCAATGTGTAACCCATAACAGTGCTCTTGCTTCGTGGCTGCGTCGTGTGTTGCGTGAGAGATCCGCGTGGTACACAGTATACTGCCGCGCACTACCGTACACCGTACAAAACATGTTTTCGAATGCAACTGTCACGACATCGCTGAGAAAAAGTGCGAATAGATTTCGATATGCGTATATCACCCCACGATCTATGTTTTTTATCAGAAAGTGGTGAGATATCAGTCAATTGAGCTTCATGCTATATTAACTACGCTTTAAAAATGCCTGCAGTATTAATCAACACCAAAATAACCGAAGTGAAGCGTCATGCTAGGGGATGGAACCAGCAATCTTCTTTTCAGTGGACGGAATACGAGGTACTCGTCATTTTAGGCCGCTCGCCGCCGAGCCACCACGCGCGCGACGGGGTGAGGCTAGCGTTATGGGCCTACGGTCCCACAGGCTTTCGAATGGCTATGAGTTCTAGTGAAATAGGGAAATGGAAAATCGTTAAGTGGTAGCCACAACACGGTCAGCATGGCAATGTAATTTCATTTCAAATATCGATCGCTGGACAGTATTGCTCGACCTTCAAATTCGGGCTCAGCATATCCATTGCTGACAATGATTTTTGTAAAGATAGGATGATACTAGATAGTATCTCTTGACCTTTAACAACGTATGAGATATGATATTTCTTACTTGACAAACAAAACTTTACTCAATGTTGATGGATCGAAGTTAGTTTCCTCAAAAACCATCGAGATACTCAACAAAGACTTTGACTCCTTAACGACCATATGTAGCGTTTTCGGTATATAGCGTGCGCCGCGCTCGCGGTGGTCACAGCGGGCAGTGGCGGGCTCCCATCATTGCGTACTTCCATAAATAAAGGATTAAGGGTGATGCTCTCGGCGTTGATCAATCCCTGATGGGGACGCCATGCGTTCGTCTTCAATTTCTAACTTCGTTTGATGTGATTGAATGCATATCTAGCCTTTACAATGACTCGCAGTGGGCCTCCCACTGAACCGAGTCAGTACTGCCTATCCTTTCAGACAAGTGTGAGGCCAGTCTGCTACCAATTTACCGACCCCCGAGAGATGTATGGATAGATAGGCGAGGCATGAGCGCGAAATCGAACCATTGACCCCGTGTGCAACACAGAGCACCTCTAACCACTGCACCACGGGCGCTTTCATAGAACTAGAAATTTCCTTGTTGACTGAGGTTATGAGGACACATTATCAGCATTAACTGTTGAGAGATCTAGAAAAGACTTCTATAGAGGGTTTTTTCGTGAAGAAAACGTCCATCTGCCGGAAACTATTCTGTGATTCAATAAAAGAACCACATCTTTTGGAAAGCAAACTTACGTTCAGTTGTAACATGACGCTTTCTTCTTTCTTTTTGAAATGCGTTTTCGTACTCACTAGGTAACCTGAAAGATGCCGATTCTCACACTGAGCTTAATTCGATGCAAAACTTTCATACTGCATTCTGCTAAGGGAAAAAATTTTTTCCTAGCGAAGGGCTTTGTTCCACTTCCATAGCGGATTTTTTGGCAATATAAACTGAAATTGTGATGCGAATGAATTTTCTCGCTATGTAAAACTAGGCTATATTAAACTAGATTAGCCTTCATAACCATATGCTTAGTAGGAAGAACATTCAGTTGGCCCTAAAAGACCTAACTTTTGTTAAGAATTGCGCAAATGCAGTTGCGTTACTTGAAAAATACTTTTGCTACCTTCCTTTTTTCAAAAAAAAAAACTTTTCACTGGATTATCAGTGACGCTTTAAACGATATCTCTGGTCTTCTGATCATTGGCATAGGTCAAAAACTCAGATTCTTTCTCTTTCTTGTGAGTACGAATGCTCTTAGCATCGATCTTCCGACTGAGTTTTCAATGAAGCAAAGTGATTTTTCATCCTGCCTACGTAGCGATCAGGTTACGGGTGCATATGTACAGGCAGAGAGAATGGTTGATTCGAAAAAAGTGGGCAAGGACTAGAATGTTCTTTTGCCTCTTCATCACAACGTCGATACTGTTGAGCTGAGGCAGAGAATCTGAGCCTCTTGTGGTTTTATTTTGCATCATAACCTGCCATCAAGAAATAATAGGCAGTAGAGCAAAGATAACAATTGTGATCGCCAGCTATAGCTTTAGTCTGACCATTAATGATGCTGATTTTGCCTAGAGCAAGCTCGATCGGTGACAACGGATTGCTGATGGCAACAAATTTGTTGAGACGTGATTGAGAGGAAAGGAAAGCGAGTGCGTCAATGATGCAGTGGGTAACACGTGAGTCGTCCGAATGTTAATTGCATCATGTTGTTATCCACTTCATGTCACCACGTATTCCAGTTTTGTTGCGATTGTATTTCATAATAATTCAACCTGATATGGACAAAGAATAGGCACTGAATTATATTTTATAACTGTCGAATCAAATCGATTATTTTTCGCACAGTGACATATCACTTTCGACGATCATGGCAGACGACGTAAACTCGGGATTATGCCGAAGTAGTGAAAGCACTTGTGCAGCTGATGGACCGCTTAGAGAGTCTACCAACAAAAACGGATTCGAAAGTTTGTACTCACCTTTTAAGACTGAATGGCCATCGCAGTGCTTTGCTATGCATCAGAGAATGTGTTAACACCTCAAGCCGTCGAGGGTTTCATGCACCATTTAAGGGCTTCAAAACCATTTCCTTAAAACGCTGCCAAATAGCGTGTACTTGTCGTCAAGGAGAGCAAACTTTAACTTAAAAATATAGGTAATAGAGGATGCGAAAAAATTGATTTGGAGGACCATAAAACCGCCAAGAGAATAAATTCGACAAGTATAAGTAAATACACTATATTATATACACTACAAATGAAAATTTTACTTCAGTAGCCAATCTACCATTGCACAGCAAAAAAACTATGGAGTCAGCAATTGAACAGCTATCCGTTGCTGACGAAAACAGTGAGTAACATGCTCGTGCAATTGCTGATTGTTGGAACGTTTGACGATATTGGTCATTTTGTACCCATTTTAAGATTACCGAGTAGACTATCGTTTGCTGTTTCTATGTTGCATTTCGTAACAGCCTATTGTCGTAAGCTACTAGTTGTGTTTTAGTTGCAGTAAGCGCCAGCGGATATTACTCTTCCAGCTACAAAAATGTATGGTTGGGTCATCGTTAGAGTCTTGACTGAATATCTTGATGGTTCCTCAGAAAACTAACTTTGATAATTCAGCACTGAGCAAAGTTTTTTTGTCAAGTAAAAGGATTTTTAGATCTCAAGCGCTGTTTAAGGCCAAGGCATAGTGTGTAACAATATCGTATCTTAACCCAAATCATACTCAGGAATGGATAATTACCTATTTTATACTTTCCTATTTAACTAGAATTAGTAGTCATTCGAAAGCCTGACATATTAAGGGACCACAGGCCACCACAGGTAGTTTCTAATAAAAAACGTAAATCGTGGAATGATATACGTTTATCGAACACGAATGAAATAGTGTGATAAGGTGAAATATAGTATCGTATGAAATATAGTGTGATATGGTAAATCAGTGATTTGCGCAAATTGTACAGAGAAGAAGAGAATGACACCAAAGAACTACAGTGAGCGTGGTGTTGAGAGATCGACCCAGCAACCTTTTTCTCGATAAACGGAAACACAAAGCACTAGTCACTGTGGGTCGCTTGCTACCAACCCGCCGCACGTGAAATGGAGAAGGGCTAGCGCAGGGGGTCTGCGGTTCCCACTGTGTTGAATATCGATATTTCCAACACTGTGCATGTGAGCCTTCTTGGCGTGCTGCAGCAAGAAAAATAAAATCATGATTCACACTTGAAGAGCTTTGTTTGTAGGGACTAGGGTCTGCCAACTGCTTCTCATTGGATTAGACTGATGCTCTTTTGACAGCATAAACTAAAGCGATTCTGAATTCAGTCTTGATTTCACACGAGCCCTCAGTGCACCGTATGAGCGAAAAGTAATATTACACAGTCCGAGTTCCATTCGCAGATAAGAGTTATATATGCACACAAACTACATGAACGCGTAGCGAAATTTAGTATCCTAAACCCCTTGCCTCAGTTAATTTCGTAACAAAAAAGTCCTATAAGAGAACAAATTTCTCCCTCCACACAGGAAAATTGACCAACTGCCGTCTGCAAATGGTCGACGATTCGCTATTTTGTGAATGCAATGCGCGACCACCATAAATGATGGAATGGCAAAGACGAGCATTGGTCATACTTCCTGCAATGTAGTATCCACAAGTTTGAAAAATTTCTATGAGATAGTTATCAGAATTTCTCCAGAACTGGCAAATAATTATTCTTGCTCGTGTTCAGAAGCTTTTCTATGCTAGTGATTATGTAGTCCCTAATCTAATAATTCTATGAGGTCCGTTTGTGACTTATATCACCCTTTTGTGCTACTTAGAATATCGTTTTCATGCATCTCTTTAATTAATTTTCGGTGTTCTGAAGAAAGTTAGTGGAGATTTTGTTTGGTCTCAGCTCCTCTGGCCATGCGGAACTTTTATTTGTTGCCTCTGTATCAAAATCCTCGTATGTAGATTATCGTTTATTTTCAGAATAACACTAGACCACCAGAAATATAGGGATACATAGAGAGTAAAGAAAGGAATAGAAGTCAAGAGTATAACCAAACGGAAGAGAGCATAGCTAGAACTTCCGGCCGCCTATATTCATTCATTAAGGGAGGGGGGAGGGGTCATGGTTAGAGCAGTACAAAGTTGAAGCTAACGGTGGATATTCAAGAAAGGGTTACAGAAGACGAATTCAAAATTAGTTCACGTGAAAAGGTCAATATCAAAATAAGCTTGATTACATGACTAATCCCTAAGGCAAAGGAGGGTCATTAAAGTTGTACAGTCACGAGAGTTGTTATGTATTCAGAGTGAATAGTATCTCAAGTGCATGAAAGTTCAACGGCATCTCTAAGCACAAGTTCAAGTTAATGATTTGCACACAGGAGAAGGTATATAAACATTTGTTATATTAAAGAGAATGTTCTTTTTAGCCACGCACATAATGACAAATCAACAACAAGACTGAACATTAGAAAAATCCTGCGCAGCGCTTTTGTTCTTCGAGCCAGCCACTGTCTCTACGAATGTGCTCTTCTTCTTTAGGTGTGAAGTCACTTGCTATGCCAAATATTCTGCGAATCTCTTCAAGAGCTTCAGTCTGGAAATCGTGAGATGCGGTTCAATACTATCTTGCTATATACAAACTCGCCAACTCGCCATTTCATGGGCTGACTAGTTTTTTCATAAGGGACTACCACAGTACACTGTAGTGTGCATGGTAATGGCAATCATGGCACTTGAAAGTATTCTTAAGCCCATTTTGAGTCTTTTTTTCATCAATCGCCTGGTAGAATGTCAATCTTAAAACACTGGTGGATCAAGCATTTACTTATGTGTGGGTCTAACAAACACTAAGAAGATTTCACAGTCGTATTTTTTAGGCAGTATACACAAGCAGTACATGAATAAAATCGGAAGCAAGGAGTTTGGAACTACTACTACTACTAGGGCACATCAATGCATCTTTCCTCTCTCGAAATGACATACATATACATATAAATATAAATGCATTCTTTGTATCTATGCGGATATGTCTGATGGTTATATTTGAGCCATGCATGTGGTCTCTTGGGGCTCCGTGGCCGAGTGATTGTGATGTGGGGCACGGCGCTCGTGGAGCCGAGCTCCACGCTCCACTTCTCTACAGTCAGCAACAACATCCCATGGAGCGCCACTGCAGGGCTGTCCTTGAGATTGCAAGGAAACTCGCTGAACAAGTATTCTACGCCGTTCAAGAGGAAGACGAAAAACGATTTAAATGCTAGATGCACTGGGATCGGCACAGAGAAAAAAACATTGTGATGACGAGTCAAATAAAGTGCTTAGAAAAGTATGTGGTTTGTTATGGACAGTTATACGGTGCAATACAAGTGTTGAGGTCTTGCAGCCTCCTCAATTGCACAGTGCCCTTCGTGAGAGCCGATTTCTTAAGGGGGAGAAATTCATTACATACAGGTCTCATCAACGAACGTCTCCAGCGCGTCGACAAGTAATAAAACTACCAAACGGGTAGTGTCATGCACCCGATTGCTCTTGGCTGGTACTGTCAAATATATCATACCTTTCCTTTCGACTGTTTTCTATATCAGTGCCCATAACAGATCACATGAATGGCTCAAAAATGACTGTCAGGCATTCTGAATTTTGAGCGTGATCTTAAGAAAACACTCCAACTCAAAGCTATAATAGGTGCATAAACATATATGTATCTGTACACATATAGAAAATTAACAGTAGCTAAGTACCTTTATTAATTCAGCAACTAGCGTGATCCGTTATTTAGGAGGGGTGGAGTGCGATGGGGTCTGCTGTCTGTAATGTGAATATTCTAATTAATGCGAAACGAAATCCATTGTTACCATGTTCTCTGAAATATCTTGTGATATACCTTATGACTTCAAATAGCGTAGATGGGTCGGCGTTGAAGAATTTGTCGTCCCAGTTCTTTAACATAAGCACCCAACTGCATAGTTTTCTTCAAAAACCTTTTCACACCATACCGGTACCTGAGGAATATACACATAGAATTAGAAGTTGGTATGTTGACATCCACTTTGTCTCAGACCTACTGATTCATTCATAATCATATAAAGATCTAATTTTTTTATGAGAAATGTTATAGAGATATCAGAATAAGATCAAAACTAACGCTATTAACAGATATGAACCATCATATTTATTGATGTAAAGTAATGTACAAAACGATCGCGTCAGTCGGGACTTGAACCCTCATCTCACTTTATCCGTGAGAGCGTTTTCTTAATCATTACACTACTGACGCTCGTTTTGCCCACTATTCCTACGATGGTTGGCTATGTGAAAAAAGTTCTTGATGATCACACGTCCACTTACTTTGGTCGAAGAACTTCTTGATCACTGGCGAAGCGACTATGGTAAGTTTTGATTTGTCCATATCGCCGCTCTGGTGATCCGACCGCCAATTTCCTGAGGGTGGTGCCGAGATGGTGCTGGTTCTTCACATCAGCATTGATCTCAATGTCCTCCATGACACTAATCATTCTAAAACGACCAGACGATTGAAAATAGAAGTTGAAGGATAGCAAAAACTTGCTATTACATATATAAAAATATATATAAGTATATATACATATAAAAAAAGATAAAGCTCCTGGCGTTGATCAATTCCTGAGGGATGCGCCATGCATTCGACTTCAATTTTTAACTTCGTTTGAGTGACTGAATGCGTATCTGGCCTTTACAATGACTCGCGGTGGCCTCCCGCTAAACCGAGTCAGTGCTGCTTATCCTTCCATACAAGTCTGAGAGCTGTCTGGTACCAATTTATCGACCCTGGAGGGATGGATGGCTTGGTGAGCCATGAGCGCGAGATCGAACCATTGACCTCGTGTGCGACACAGCGCACCTCTAACCACTGCGCCACATGCGCTCCTTATATATACATATATATATTATATACACTTATACACATATATATCCATACACACACATGCACATATGCAGG
Organism: Parelaphostrongylus tenuis; assembly: GCA_019055375.1. Lineage (NCBI taxonomy): Eukaryota > Metazoa > Nematoda > Chromadorea > Rhabditida > Metastrongylidae > Parelaphostrongylus > Parelaphostrongylus tenuis. The sequence goes on along the minus strand of JAHQIW010002195.1, from coordinate 10,600 downwards.
CAGATTAAGCGTGGCTAAACATACCTCTATGTTTCACCAACTCTCGTCCACCCATCATCAAAGTGGGGCGAAATCGGAAGAGATGTGCTGCCTGCAATGCGAATATTATAACTGATAAGAAACGAAATTCATCTTTACCATGCTGTTCAAAGCATCTTATGGTGTACCTCAATAATCTCTCAAAAGTGTTGGTAGAACTAAAACAATTTCTGGTGATAAATCCTTATTGCCGTTGAACACGGCAGAAAACATGCTCCATTCCGCTGAGTATACAGTATCGCTATGGGGGTTAGATACGTAGACAGTTTGAGAATCTCAGTCTCCATGGACTTCGGTCCTTAGATGTCGAAGGGCCAACAGCTTGGGAAAACGTAAATTAATTTACAGTGTTCGAAAACTGGGCGACTCCATCAAGAGATCGCGACTAGTTCACTTCTATTAAAACTCGATAAAAAATGATCTTCCCGAAACATTTAGTAGTGGAAGAAATACACGCTTCGATAGCCAAAAACGATTTTAATGAAATCGCGTTCATCGCTTCTGTTTCTTTCGTAGATTTCTTATTTACAGATGCGATACATGAATCGGAAAAAATAGAAAAATTTTAGCATCCCTAAGTTCAATTCGCGAAACGAATCTAACAAAAAGAAGCTATCAGATTTCTATCAAGCCCATTTAAGATCGCGAAAAATGCATATTGCAGAAGTACCATTCACTTCCGTGTGTGCCAAGGAATACCAAAATTCAGCCTACTACACGTGTGTAACACAATTTCATTTTTAGTGCCATCGTTAAGAAAGCCTCTCCAGAAAGTAAGCGCAAAATTACACCTAAACTTAAACTTAGAAAACAAAACAAAACCAGAAAAAAGATTTAGGAAGCACTGACCGCGACGAAAAAAATCGTTTCGCCTTGTAGTTGTGGCATTTGTACTGGCCGAATAGCGAATTCCGCCAGGAACGTTAACGACGTGCTTAAATAATGGAACTAATAAATAATATATGCAAATCTTAAGAATTGCCACTTTTGAGCTGACACGAGGTTGACATACTCTGGCATTGTTGCTGTTGTCACTATTGTTGCTGGGGCGGCTGCTATTGATGTTGCTGCCATCCGATGGGTGACGTTTCGACGAGCTTACCCTCTCTGCCAGACACCTGTACAAAGCTTCAAATTAACCTAGATTCAAGCTTTTGAATGACTGCTGATACTTCACTGCAAAATTCAAAATTCTGCTCAGCAAAACAGGTCTCTTTAAAAATTTCTGAGCAATAACAGAGGAGAAGCTCGCCAAGAAGAGGTGGTATACTGTTGAGAAAACTCTTATTAGGGTATTTTCAAACAAAAACAACTCCCATGTTTCTCGAGAACTCGCATATTTCACCTGAAAAGCCACATCGACGCGAATGTAAACATTGATAACAACGAGTGGATATATGAAAAATTAATACCTATGGAAGGAGATAACAAGGTCAGTTTATGATTTCATGGTGATCGATCAGCAGTGATCGAAATGTTCTGCGAGTTTCCCATAAACTTCGATCCACTTTAAGAACCTTTGAAATTTTGAATTTTCGACATTTTCGCCCGCTTTGGCCAATTGCCTAGTCGGCACTTTGCCTGAGTTGTCGGAGTTCGTTGCTGCCACAGTAGTCGCGACCGTGACTAATCACGTCGGTGCCACCACATTTCTTATTTTTTCTCCCCCGGCTCCCCACACATTTTCAACAGTCTCGTTTTCGCAAACTGTGCATTTTTAAAAATCGTATGGCGGGCGGGTTCGGAAAAGCATATCAATGCATACTTCTTTTCCTTCATTCTTCTTCTCCTCCGGCTTCGCGTTTTTGTAATCAGTGACAGTAATTCGGGGTCAAAGGCTGTAGATCACAGATCAGAGGTCGAGGGTCATAACACTGCTCCGAGGCAATTAGTCGAGATCCATGGCTTATCCCATACGCTGGAACGAAGCCGGGGACGGGGCAATGCAACAAAAATCGGCATGCTATTAGGTGTCGGGGCAGCCTTCGAAAGTAATGTAAGCTACGGCAATAACGTCCTTCGACAACTCATGCAAGACTACTAAGCCTCTGTAATGACGGAGTTTAGCGTTAGGGTTTCGATCTACTTTAAAAATCCTCAAAAATTCGACTTTTCGGCGTTTTCGGCCGTTTTGGCCGAATAGTCAAATCGGCACCTTTGCTCGATTTCGTCGGTGTGCGTTCGTTGCTGTCACAATCGTGGCAGCGGCGACTAGTCACGTCGCTGCCACCACTTTTACTTTTCACTTATATACCACTCATATAGCGCATATTTTGACACTCAACAATATAGTTTTCTTCAAAATACTTTTCACATAATACCAGCACCTGTGGAATATCCAGATAGAATTAGAAGTTGGAATGTTGACATTCACTTAGCTTCATATCTGTTGTCTAATCGTAATCAGATGAAGAAGTTACGCTATAGGAAGATTTGCAAGAAAAAATCCAGCTCTTTTATGAGGGAAGTACTAGAGACATCAAATAAGGTAGGAACCAACGCCATTCGAAGAAAGTACGAGTATATTTATTACTGTACAGTTGCGTGCAAAACATTCGCGTCAGGATGGACTTAAACCCTTATCTCACTTAATCACTGAGCGCATGCTTTAACCCGTTACACTACTGACTCCCGTTTTAACCACTACTTTTTATACGTTACAGCGCGTCTACTTGGAGGCAACCATCGCCAACGAATCCAGGCAGTCACCATCAGCATTGAGCCCAGTCACGCTGACAGATAATGGGTATCAAAGCATGAGATGATCAAATAGAATTTCTTTTATCTAACCGCTCCTAGTGGTGGTAGGATGCTATATATACCCGCTGATGTAGAGTGATGTGAGAAACAAAAAAAGGCGTCAGCAGAGTAACGGGCCAGAGCACACTCTTCCGGATAAAGTTAGATGCGGGTTTGAGTTTCGCCAGACGCAAAATGTTTGCTCATCACTCTGCAACAGTGGGTAAAATTGCAACATCATACCACCTGCAGAATTGTTCAATTAAAAAGGCATTATATTAATATACGAGTACTGGGTGTCAATCAACTTATTCGACCTCAAGTGGGAGTTCTACCCTCGTTTCACCCATTACAGGGACGCCTGTGAGCGCTACCGAAGCCGCCGATTCGCTACTATACCTGAATCGATATAACCTGTCGTAGATGTCAACAAACAATTACTAACTGCTCTGGTCGGTTAAGCACAGGACATATCGAAGAGAGAGTGGTAGAAAAGCGGCGGCAGCGGTTGTGCAGTGGTCTCAAGTACGGGTGGAAAGTGGGTTCAACTCCCAACTGAATTGGATATTTTGCATACCACTTAGTACTCCCAAAAGTATATGTGATTACAGTAACATATCTCAAAGCAGTCGAAATAAGGAATGTAACAGAAATTGAAAGGACCTTATTATTGATAGCATTTGGTGGAATGCAATAACATAAAACGATTACCTTTCTGGGACTGACCGCACTTCAGGCGTAGGAATTAGCGTAGGGTCGCCTTGCACGTTCTGGTGCTGCAATCAAAATTATTCGTATTCGCATCGAGTGAGGACATTGAAAAGGTCAACCTTAAGCGCTGTGGTGATTAGCTGCGACGTGGCTGTGAGAGTTGCGGGTACTGCGCAGTTCTCATTATCTTTAACCTGCAGCATAGACGCTTTTTTGCTGCTGGGCTTTCGGTGCTGAATTCAGAAGAGTTGCCGAGCGATAAGACTGTGGGCATATCGCTATAAAAAATACACCTAATTCCTCGTCCTCACAAAGTGAACAGAACCCAGAACAAAGTGCTTTCTGGAGAGCATGACATACACACCCGTAGCAGAGTAGGGAAGTGTAGGAATCTCTATGTGACCGCGAATAATTCAAAAATAGCGTGGACCCGAAGTGATATCATAAATCCAGTGATGTATATTTCTTAGACAAAGAACGAAAAACCGCTCCTATAATTTGAATTTTTTTCCAAGTGTGAGAGAAAGACGAATAATGCTTTGAGTGACCTAATGAGTCACAGGAAGCTTTATTTCAATCTATCTCTTACTATTAACTTATAATCCAAGATTCAGAACTCACCTTTTAATTGATTCTCCCGTTCCCGTTGTTGCGCCTTGCGTCGCTCCCGTAGTGTTGGTAGCTTTTGTTCCACATTTTCTCTTTGCTGCGCTGGCTTTATCGGGTTTCGGAATGGCTTGTGGTGTAGGCCTAGGGTCCAAGGTTAAATGCCGCTTTTTGAGAGCATTTGGAGGGAATGGTGGTAGTGGGGGGGGGGGGGGGGGCACAGGTGCTGGTGGTGGAGGTACGAGTGGTTGCGGTGCTGGCGGTGTGGTGGTGGGACGTCATTGCCCAGTTCTCACACCATTTCATATTCGTCACCCATTATTAACCCCTCGGTTCACGTCGAAGTAGTAATAAAAATGAACCACACTGTTTGTGAAAGCATCACTGCAATAAGGTTCTGATAAATGATAAAGGATAAAGCATCGGTGTGATTAGTTTCTGAGGGATGTGTTATCAATGCAATCAACTTCGTATTAATGTAGTTGTGACTGGTGCTTATTTGGCATATAAAATGGCCTAGATGCTCAAGAAAGTATCATGTTGGCGCTGTACCCTTCCAGACAAGTCCGGGGGAATATACCGAGTTTGCAGGAGTGGAAAGACTGGTTGGAACGATCCACCTTATCGACTGTTTTCTAACCTCGCTATAAACATTCAATACAGTCTGTAAAAATGTTCAAAGCTTTGCCGACGTTATTAATAGGTTGGGGAAAAAGTTGTGAGAAAATGCTGGTAACTTATTTGGGTGTCGGCCATTTTTTGTGTTTTTGGCCTATTTGAAACCCCGTCTTCTCCCGCGTTGATTGGTATATATCATCGACTTCGTTGATGCACTGATGATAATGATTCTGATGCATCGTGATGCGTTCACTTGCCACCGTTGCATTTGAACACAACAGCCATTCGTGCATTTTCAACAACCTAATTAGCGTAGCCCTGAATTTTACAAATATCACGATGTCGGAGGTACACTAAGTTTCCAAAGCCGAAAGTCTATCTGGATAACCACGAAATGAAATGATTTAGTCGAAGAGAAATAGAGGTCAAGGTTCGAAAAACACGATGAAAGCGAACTTTAGGGGGCTGTGTATTAGATCTTTTGGTGGATTCCCCACATTTTGCTACAATGACAAACGAAAATCTAATGGAAACATGGAATCGATCGGAATTATCAACTTTCGAAGCTCAACTCTCATGTACGAGGGGCTGGCAATGAGAATTCCACGAACATTTTTCATTCCAAAGAGATTTTCGTTTTAAAGAATTGCAACCATCAGTAAATATCCGGCTGTCACCTATTTCGAAAAAAAAACACTGCTTTTCCGTAGAAGGTCACAGGCATACGAAAATCAAGCACTTTTGTGACATGAAAAAATGAATGGAGAAGAAAAAAGCTTGAGGCGAAAGAAAGGCGAAGCAAGAGGCAGAGCGCGTACTGCAGCGACCGCATGTTATACGTTAGCAAAGATACTAGTCTCGAACGTTCGTGTCAGGACCAATTGTGCCCATTGATTTGCCATTATGATCATTTTTAATTTGCTTGCACCATCACTTTTTGAAAAGTTTGTCCTGAGGTAAGCAGCCACAACTTGGCAGCTTCAAAAAAAAGTGGTTAAAAAGGGTACCTTCAGTGGGGTAGTGGCAAGACGAATCCACGGTATGGTCGCAGAGCAGGTTCAGTTCTTGCTCGCATAAGATGAATTCTTACCACTCGTTATTCTTAGATGCTCCAGCAAGAGAACTTGGAAAATCGCATAGTAGTTGTCGTGCTAAGTCGGCTGTAAGACCTTTCATCTATTTAGTCACGGTTGATTTGCGAACACGAAAATGACAAGGTTCCTTGGAAAAATTCTCTTCTCTCTCCTTTCTTCTTTATTTTTATCAACAGTCACTCGCTAGCTTGAAAATTGGTGATTTTGAAGCCAAGCTTAGTCTGTGAAACGACTTTCGCCTTATGCTTTAGCGACCAAAAAAGGAATATGATATCTTGCTTTCAGAGTGAGCCGCTTGAACTTCACAGCGAAATTTCTGGTAATGCATAATAGAGTTTTGATTTGAAGTAATTGCCGCGAAAAGTAGATAACTATTGAAGGGAATCATGTATAATGTATCAATGAAAAAATCGTTTGATTGTCCTACGAATCCTTACTTACTGCTGCACACCGAAAAAGGAAGCCGTGGGAGTGAAGAACCAGTTTCTAGGAAACCAGAGACTTTAACTCAAAGAAAATCACAAAGTTATGCGAAAATAGTTGAATGTCAAGGTTTACTAGCCGTAAATTGGTTTGTAGATCGCAATGCAATGCCACGTCGGCGATTGCACTCTGGAATTTTTCGATCGATCCCGGTTATAAATAAGCTCATTGCTGCAGTCTTCGCCATTTCATGCGCTCTCCTTACTCTTTTATCCACTATGTTGTTGGGATGATTTCCTATACCTCGTTCAGTTCTCAATTCTACGAAGAACAATGATGAGATCATTTGTAGATGGCTTTGAAAGGCCCATTAGCTCATGTCCCTCCCTCCCTCCCATAAGGGATCCGTCAATTTTTGACTTTTACAATAACTTGCGGTGACCTCCCGCCGATGTATGTATGTCAGTGCTGCTATTTCTCCGAAAGTTCTAGAACCAGTTTGCACTCCGCAGAGATATGGCATGGTGAGCCATGAGCGCGAGATTGAACCACTGACCTCGAGAGCGACGCAGAGCAACTCCTGACCACTGTGCCACATACGTTTCTCTCATTCAAAACTGTTAATGGACAATATTCTCATTTGAAGCATATTTTTGTGAAACTTATTCACTGATATTTCAACTGTTCGTAGTGATGAGATCTCTTCATCATCGGAATTAAACTATAAGAAATATTGAAAAATTCGCTGTAATATTGGGGCAACATTTCGCATGCCTAACATTGACTTCTTCCATTAGCAAAATGAAGTATGGAAATAGAACCAAATATCAAGTTTCTTATGAAAATCGGCATTTCTAAAGCTATCGAATTACTATCGACTAAAAAAAAGACATATTCTATACCAGCTAAAAATATGGCCCCTTTCACAGCGATGTATCTATCTCGTTGAACCATAAGAAATATAGACGTCATACGGATTACACAGCTGTTTTTACTAAAACTAACTATGTAGAAGCTTTTCTCAATGAAATTTCATCATTGCATTATGACAATGTTCCTTCAGAACATGAGATCGTCTCCTCGCATCCATCGTCCCAAAGGTCCTTAGATACGCTGGCTAACAGTTCTGCGTGTCTGTGAAGGAATGCGATGCTGTATGCACCTGTCTTTCCACTGGATGGGTTGCGTTTCTTACGAAGCGCTACACCGCCACCACAGAAGCTCAGTGAGATCTGACGCCGCGCGGAGCACATCAACCTGTCTAATGCAGACTGTGAGACTTTTCTTTATTCTCCAACCACCTCAGCAAATGCCTTTGAAAATCCCTGAGTCCTAGAACATTGGAACTGTAGTATTTTTGAAGACGCGAATGTGTTGCACAACTATTATTTTTGAAGGATCTCTGCCACAACATTTTTCCGCTTCGTCCTCTCGCTGTGCAGTCACATAGGTGTCTGTTTCTTTACGCTGTCATAACACACTGCCAATTAAGATTCATCTGGAGATGCTTTACAACTAATGATAAACCTATACGCTTCTAACATCCTTCTTCTTCATATGATGCCCTTTATTCTCGATAGGTAACTGGCATCACACTTCATCTATACGTTAGCACTTTCCTCGTTCAACTCACATCTTCGCACACATCATTCCCATAGTACTCAGATTTTACGCAGGATATCAGCGTTTGCTTCAGCGCTTCTAAACTTGGTTTTGAAAGTAGTTAGATTCTGGAAGATTATTTTCATAATCCTGAGAGTTGTTCTGGGTGACACAAGATCTTTATCAAGGGTGCTTGTTGTCATCTTGCACTAAAGGAAGTAAATTGGTGGCACACAGTCTCATACCTACTTGCCGACTACGAAGAGTGAGCGGCTTTAGATCGATTACCTAACACGCGATTCAGCTACAGCCTTGTGGGTGCTGAACAACACCAAGCGATACTATTGCTTTGCTCTCGACATCCTATCGACTAGCTACTCATCGAAAATTGAATTTTTCATGCCTAATCAAAAAAACGGTGAGAGTTCTATGACCTTCAGAGGTTTTGAAGAGTAGCGAACAAAACAGGCTCATGTGAGAGATTGCTTATCACCAAAACAGCATATTATTGCCTTATATGCTTCGCTGTGAAAGAGTCATTCATCGTTTCGGGCCATTTTCATAAGACATTTATTACATTTTATATTGTTCATCAATGCTACAGTGAGTTGTTTACCGGAAAGAAGTGATATGAATACGAGCACATTACTGACGGTAAAGACTTCGATGTAGTAAACAATCAGTCGTCTGAGATTGTATTTTTCTGATTACTTTCAGATTATCCTTTGTAATCAGCCTCTCTTCGATAGAGATTGCTTGCTTTGATAAACAAAACCGATCGATGTCTATGGGCTACTTGTGGCCAACACTTGTAAGCTGATTATCATTGCGACGAACAGACACTGCTGCCTGATTATAATATCTGAGGATTAGATGTGATTCCAGTACTGCTCTCGTTTGCAATCCTACTCAGTTCATATCATGATAAGAGGTCGATTCAGTAGCCTCTCAGTCAGTTTACACTTGATCATCAACACAATGCATCATACGATCGAAGAAACGGAAGCGCAAAATCTCACCACTAGCTGAACCTATTTATAGCAGGATTTTTTTTTTTTGAGAGATTATAGACTTGGTATATGTGAACTGATGAACTCTTCATTTAACCCTTTCGGGACCGCCAGTTGTAATGGCCACATGCACTGCAAATTGCCGACTTTTGGTATTTAATTCGGGTTTTTTTTTATCGCTTAGGATGAAAGCCTGGACTTTCTTGTACTGTTTCGATATTTCAGGATTTTCGCTATACACTCGTCTGCTTTTGATGCAAATGTAACGTTTATGTTGAAAAGGAAAGTCTCTTTTCACTACAAAATCACAGTGATATTGGCACTCTGTTAATCGTAATAAGTTGTACAAAGAATTCAATGATATACTTTGATCAGTTTCGGTATATTTTGTTACAAACAACACTTAAAAGTTACAGTAGTCAGAAATCATTTTAATTGACATCCACTTACAATGGTATGATGTTACAATATGCCCAATAATGTGGAATGGTGTGCAGAAACATTTGCGTCCCTCGGGATTTGAACCCAGATCTCAATCTTTCCACAAGGGTTTGCTGAACCGTTGCACTACCGACGCTCGTTTCGCACAGCACTCTTTCTACACTACATCGAATTATCTGTCAACAGCCAGCCGTCAACGGTGTGGCGGGGTAATCGTCATTGACATTGAACCCATTTATATTGAGAGATATTGGGTATCAATAATCAATCGCAAATCATTTTATTTGACCACCACTTGCGGTGGTATGATGTTGCAATACACACAATAATAAAAACTTAAAATAGTGACTGGAAATTGGAAAACAATGAAGAATATGTCAAAAGAAGCTGCTGCACAATGTATGCGATGCCAGATCATCGAATATTCTTACCATAACCAAGTTTTTGTTGCAGTTAGCAGGTAATCGTTCATTTCTGATGATTTATTTTCATGATGCACGTGAGGAAGATGGAACCTTATGGATTACAGAAGATTTCTGAGCAAAAAGGCTCAATCATATTGAGGAGAAATAGTGAATATAGTAGGCTAACCATTTTATCATTGTTTCAGCAAATCCAAGTTTTTTTTTATAGTCTGGCTGTAGAGATTTATTCTTTTTTGGTAATCGACGACTGATACTTCAACAGTGCACTAATTCGCTGCTTTATCATGTTCACGAAATATGATGACTTCACATTAGCTACAAGCTATAGTGGCCATTGCATGTTCTAGTAAAGGTAATTGTATCGCGTATAATTATGTCCATTCTCTAGGTCACTGTGAGAAATTGGATCCGTCTGTAAGAAGATTTGCATTTTGACAACTCCAAATGGGATGGAAAAAACAAACTAGACAAATAAAGAAGCTCTAAGAACTTGTCAGTAAGAATTGCCAAGACGGATACAGACCAAAAAAAAATCTATCCATCGACGAATCAATGGTACCTTCCAAAGGAGGAATCGTTTTTCGACAAGCCTTCTCACCAAGAGCAACAGATACAGGATGAACCAATTCAAACTATGCAGTGTAGGTATTACACTATCCATACACAAGTGCAGGCACAACTCCCAAGCGCGCAGGACGATCTGTACACAGTATTGTAATTAATGTCACCTAATGAAAGGCTTGCTTGATGAGGACGACATCTTCAAACTGACAATTGGTGCACCAGTGTTGAACATGCCAAAGCACCCACTGGAGAAAGGGCAGGCGTACAGAATAATAAAGAAGTGATGGTGCTCGTTCGGAATGACAAGAGAGATGTAGTGATGATTTCT